>DWFO01003794.1:0-11939 GCA_018246595.1 Mimoniades nurscia nurscia
AGAGGTAGGCAGAGGAATGTAGAACATTCCCACGTTTCACCAGTTACTTTTAAGTCCCACGATGGAATAGGTGGTGACGAGTAAGTATTTAGTTTATATAAAATGTTTTAGGTGTATTTATTATTTAATTAACGTAATTTTTTTTCGTTTATTAATAAGTTTTGAAAACATGTCATGTTTCTTTGATATAGGTACCTCTAACTTACATTAAGTGATAAAAGTCGGATATCCACCTCTTGAGAACTTGTACAAATTCCGACGCGAACGTAGGAAGGAATTGGAAACTTATTGATAAAAAGTGCAAAGGAGATGAAATCCTCTGGGTGGTTTGGTAAAAACTTTGTAGTTAAAAGTTGGAAAGTTAGCAAGTTACTATTTGCTTACATGCCGAACTGCATCGGAGCGCTTCCGCCAAGAACTTTGAATTTCAGGAGATTTCTCTTGAAGTTTCGAATATAATGCTAAAGTTTTGATTACTTCTATTTTACTGTTATAAACTGAATGAACACCAGACACCCGATGGAGTTAAAATAAGGATACAATTGTTTCCGAACGGCAGTTCCTAATGTCAGTTTTAACTAAATTCATATCAATCAATTCTATTCATAAAGTGTTCCTTTCTCGTGGTCTTTAATACTTACCAACATACAAAAGAGAATGAATGCCTCTGTACATCTGTAGCATCCTAGTTACTCTGATGTTTGAGCTGAGGGCAATAACAAGACAAGACAGCCGCATCAGATGTAGAGCTTTGATCGTCCTGCCAGTGACTGTCGGGATTACGACCATGGTTGCGTTGCTGTAGTTTGCCATTGCTGCACATGCGACCACTGCTGCTTCGGCAGCGTTAAAAGGCAATTTAGGCTGCAAAGAAATGTAATGTGCGTTTTATGTGAAATTCGAAATTTTTGTATGTGAAATTCAAGATAAAGCAACTATGATTTTATTAAAGTGGGTAGAAGTAATCAAGTTTTCAATGCAGATAAAGAATGTTACGAAACAAAATAATTTAAGGTAAGCTTTAGTGATAATTTTTTTTATAAATAGATATAAAGAAGCGGTTATTCATATTGATGCATCTCGTGTAGTATGTAGACTTTTAAATTCTATATACCTCTTCAACTATCCGTCGAAATCCAACCCTGCTGGTTGCGAGCGGCTCAATGGAGTAGCACAAAGTTTTCAATGCACATAGTACTTTCAGTACGAATTGTGTGTCATAGCAATCTTTCAAAATGAAACCACCAGCGCCATCGAGTATAGCGTTTGTAATGTCAGATATTTCAGTGTCATCGAATGTACCAGTTGACAGAGCGTTTTGGAATATTCCAGAAATGTAAAACGGTTTCCCAGCCTGCCAGGCACATGATTAGAGACAATGTTAGCATTTCGATTTTTATGATTTTTTACTCCATTATAGGTATAAACCAATGCAATCTAAAAACATTTTCACATACTACAAAATATAAATTAAAATCGCATACAATGAACTAACTCCGCGTCTGTAATTTTGCTTAAAATATGAAAGATGATTATTAGAAAATGTAACTTATATTATGCATTTTACTCCAATGATAAGAGTAGGTATCAAACCATTTTCACAAACTTGAATTTAGTATCAGAACGTAACACAATAACCCTTTTTAAACCACGTCAGCGGAAATAAAGCCGGAATCGAATTTGTACGTCATGTCACTCACATATCTACCTGAAGACACTTTGCCCCCATCCATTTCTGAATGCGGAACAGCCGATACTGTTTTGATTCGTCCAGTTCATATGGCAGATATTCTCGTGACAGGATTATAGCGTCTGATTCCTGTGAATTGAGATAATAAATCGTTATATTTATAGCTACATATTTACATGTTTCGTCTACACATATGTAATTGGCGAAGTTTAAAGTCTGATCGCATGTTTAAGGAAATAAAATCAGATGGCTAAAGTAAATAAATAAGAACAGTAGAAATATACACCATATATCCAAAGTAATGTAAGTAGACATACCATGTATAACAATGTATTTTTATTTAAAAATAATTACTAAGAAGTCACTATCATTATAATTACTTTTACAATATCCTCAAAATTGTCCAGACCCTGTTGTGTGCAGATTCCACTCACGAGCAGCGGGCGTTTAACTGTCTTCCCTATGTACTGTTTAATCTTTTTTAGTGTATCTACATGTCTTACATAATTTATAATTATCATGTCTATCTGAAATTGTGCAATAACAATAAAATTATTTTGTATTTATGCTTTCAATTCTTTCATATGGATATTTATTTCCTTACCTGATATTCAAGAGCAAAGTTAATAATATCTAGATCCTTCTTCGAGACATAAGGTCGCGAATGCTGAATTGATCTGACGGACACGTTGCAGACGTTCGTTAATTTACCACTCTTTTTTACTAAACATTTAAGGTTTTTATCATCAATTATTTGTACGCATTGCAGTATAATTTCATCAGAATCTATCGATATTTCCATTCCAACCTTCACGTCGGTCGTCAAGTAATGGTTATCCACAAAGATTTTGTGTTCGTTGCATTTATTGTACTCCAGTATGCAGCAAGTTAGTATTACGTCCTTGCCGTTATTTAGAACCACATAAGCTTTGTCCTGCAAAAATGTTCATATGAAAATTGGAATCATATTGTCAATTTACATTTTACTATTTTTTTTTATATTTCGAATAATGAAAAACAAGCATTATATTTGCGATGTTACCGTATTTGTAGTATATATATAATATTTACAAGTAGATATTGATTATTATTATTATTATTAAGATTCTGGACGCGATGGCGATGTGTGATTTTTAATTGATTGATACTTAACTAATAAATCTGAAGTATTGGATTGTATGTCTAAAGCACTCCAAAGCACTAAAGTACGGATTTGCAAGGCGATGGATATTTGCTTCACACAATTCACTAAGTCATTTCAAATGTAACTCACTTCCAGCATTCCGGTCTTAACGATACATGTCTTCAGTTCAACAGAAGTGGCAACTGGCCAGTCGTCGACGCCATACTTCTTACAACACTCCGCGGCCGCTTTGTCTACTTTCCCCAGGAGACGAATCTTGTCACCGGTGGTGGTATACGACATTTTAAACTTCGCTCCGTTCATGCCACCTTCTAGCATTTTCTGGATATCCACTGACGTCACGTCTGTGTCAACTGCGGTACACAGCGATGGCAGGAAATATGGTTAACAGGCGTAGTGATAATGTTATTTTGTTAAGATGGAAGAATACATGTAGGTAACGAATCGACTATCTCATCAAGTGTCATATGGTCACTGAACTATGTAAACGTGAAAAACACCTTTAGTTTCATGGTTAGTATGTTACGTTCTGTCTATCAACAATTTCGAGAACATGCCAATTGCATTGAGACAACAGTTGGTACTATGATGGAAAAACGTTGAGTATATCTGTAAAGCCGGCCTGAGTATTTTTGTTCTGTCTAAGTAAAAACGTAATATCACGGCTGTATGTAATCCTCGAAGAGGTAGGCAGAGGAATGTAGAACACTCCCACGTTTCACCAGTTACATTTACGTCAGTTACATTGCCATACACCGGGTACATATCCAGACTTCGAGTCACTACTAGAAAATCTGGATTAGAAAAATTTAGTAGTGCCCTACCCGGGAAATGAACCCAGGACCTCTCTATCGGCAGTCGCACTTGCAACCAACATGACCAACGAGGCAGTCAAGTTCCATCTAGCTTTCGCAATATACTAATGAATGCAAACACCATATCACCGAGTACGACGTTGTGACGAAAAGGCCGTAGTTGATTTTAGAGTTTTATAAATGTATTATTCGAATTTAATTACCCAGCGTTACTATAATTGGGCATCTTCTTCGTCTGTTGATCTTATTTTCCATTACGCTTAGATCGCTGAAGTCGACATCTCTAAAATCCATTTTCTCCGGTTTCACCTCCATTGTTATTAAAATATATTATGTTCAATATACTCGTAAATAATGCACACAAAATGGCTCAGAGGCTACTTATAAATGTAATTGGAAATAAATAAGATAGATACAAGATGTTAACGCTATACGCGTAACCTTTTAATGTCAGGGTATGACATGTTGTATTTGATACATTAAAAAAAAAGGTTAAGTGAAAACTGAAAAGTTTTTTATTGTATTAGGCAGTATTTTTCGAATGATATTTTGTTTATCACTAACAAGCTTAACTTATTTATGAATAATCCGCGAAAACGAATTATCCGCAAAACGGTATGGACCGCCCACCCTCCCATTAGCAACACATGCGCATGCTAACAATATGTAAGATTTTTTGAATTGAATTGAATTGATTTATGAAAGTTTTTTTGCAATGTTTTCTTTCGTCGTTATAATGAGAGATATTAATTTTAATTTTTGAAACGCGTATAATTCAGAGCCGCTTAGTACGATTCCGAACTAGACCTCCGAATTCCCGTACCGTGTCGCCGAAATTTAAACCGCTAAGGATAGTTTAAATGTAATATATTTGATAGTTATCAGGGTATATTAGGGATTGAACACTAATCCTTCATATAGTGTTACGTAAGTGTATATCTCCATATACACGGTTAGATGGCAGACAGCGGATCCTATGTTACATGTCACACTGGCATCATGCCAATATCTGCGAACTGTGATTTCATCCTTGGAAAATTGCAAAAGCAATAACTTTGGCAAATCATCCGACTGACTAAGTAACTGGAGCATTTGGATGGAGCGAGAGATATTTTTACAATTTGCAGATAAAAAAATATTAATTATTTTCAAACGGTTGACGTGAATATTGATTTAATATTAAAGTATTATTGACTGCTTTGTGGGTCGAGTGGTTGCAAGTGCGTCGGAACGAGAGGTGCTGGGTTCGATTCCCAGGTCGGAGCACTATTGGAATTTCTCAACTTACGTTAAATCACAGCCATTAATAATAAACACATAACAAACCATTCATCGTTATTAAAATAGTAAAATATCATATTTACGTTACATTTACAAGTGGGAAGTCCAAAAGTAATGATAAGAAAAAAGGAAACTACGATGACAACGGTTTTTCTTATCCCGCATTGTTCCATAATTCATGGGGCATTCCCCCGGGAACAGACAGTTTGATGTCGATGAGATCACAGGCAAAACTTCTAGCCTATAGGGAAAAATCTTGTCTCGGTGTTGTAGGAATATTTCGAATGATATGTAAAAGCGTAATATATTGTTATTTAAAAAAAATACTGAACAAAAACGCATTAATAAATGAAGAAATTATACAACCCCTCAAATGTATGAAATAATTATAATAGCTAAAACAGACGTTTCTATTTTTTTGCGCTTATTATTACAATTTATTACAAATACCTAATAATTATTATATCTTGGCACATCTGCACGCACGGATATCTACTCCCAGAGTAAGCGTCAAGAGAACTTGTGTCATGGTAACCAGACGGCTGATAAACTACATATACATGTACATATAAGTATATAATTAAATAGATATTTTTTTAAAGAAATAAGTATATTTATCTGAAAAAACAATGAAACAGAAAAAATGATATCAGTTAAAAAAGTTAATAGTGTTAGTCACTTCAGTTATGACTTGACACGGCATTCGTGTCAATAAAGATCTCGGCAAGTTAATCTATTGCTGATTGAAGGTAGAGTCGCCCGTAATTCAGCGGTTACATAGTTACAGATTACGGTCGTTTTGTAGAGTGGAGTGTCGCCCTAAGCGAGGTCGAATGTTGAAAACATATTCATTAGTAGCGAATTCTAATGTTTTTTAGACATAATTTTTACCTTGGTTCTCAATGTTTGGACGAATGAGTTTGACCACTGACCCCAATACGTATTAGATGAGAATGGCTGAAGACCATCCAAGTTTCGATCACTTGCCAAGAGAGATCTGTAATCGTTACAGGATAGTTTATTATATTATATAACTAAGTAACAAAAATTATATAATATCACGAAAGTTGTTTTGTATAAACCGGCTTGAGTAACGTTTGTTTTTCTTCATGAGGTTCTTCTTTATGAGTTCCCGCTGACTGCAGCGAGGTCGCTGCAGAGATTGAATTTAAGTTATAAAATTTTTTAATTATTCTAGGTCATTCTAAAAGGAAACAAGTAAATAATAATTGTTCCTATTACAATTGCTTTCATACAGACACAGTGTTATAAATTTCTAAAAAATGTAATTCATGATTAAGAATACAAACATTTCATTGGAATAATTTTATTGCAAAAATACTCGCCACCGTTTGGGCGCGAACGAATCTTGCAAGACACGGGAATGGCGACCGAGAGTCAACATGGCGGCGCCTTGTTTGTCCATTAGCTTCCCGCGGACTGTGCAAATACAAAACGTCCATTGTTGGCGACAAATCCGTTTTCTTTTTGTTACTAGTGATAATTTTGATAAAGTTATATTTTGGAGGTTATATACTGCCCGTTGGTCGTGTTGGTTGCAAGTGTGACTGCCGATCGGGAGGTCCCGGGTTCGATTCCCGGGTCGAGCACTACAAAAATTTTCTAATTTAGATTTTCTAGTAGTGGTTCGGAGTCTGGATAAGTGCCCGAAGCATCGCAATAGGCTCACCACCTATTCCATAGTGGGACGTAAACGTAACCGGTGAAACGTGGGAGTGTTCTGCATTTCCCAGCCTACCCCTTCGGGGATTACAGGCGTGAAGTTACGTTATGCGTGTAATGTGGGATGTCAAAATGCGGCTACAAGACAAGCTTTAATGGTGTTTATTACGGAATGCTGGAGTGGATTAAAACAGGCCAATGGTTATGATGTTGATGAATATATGACGGCAACATTATTTCTTACTTTAACAACTAGTTATATAAAAAATGTAACACAACGCCTGTGACGAACGAGGTAGGCACAAGAATGTAGTACACTCCCACGTTTCACCAGATGTTTACCTCCCACCATAGAATAGGTGGTAAGCCTGATGGTACTGGGTTACAATAGCAACGTTTGTCAATTTCTGTTACGTACTTTACATGTATATTAACTCAGACTAAATGTCGATTACTACTGTAATCCTTACACTGGCACAAACGCGCTAAACGTTCTTGAACAAATTAAACAGTTACGCTTTTGCTCATACTTCGGAATTGCACCATGTCTCTTTTTGTATGGATTTTTGGTAATATATGTATATGTCATATACATATATCTTAATAAGAATTTTTTTTTTCTTTTTCCAATTATGGTATTAAGCTAATCGTCGTTTAGAAAATTATCAGTTGTAAACAGAGCGGACTAATAATAAAAGTAGATAAATGAAACTTTTGCTTGAACCAGCCAAGGTCGTTCACGCTCTCTTCACTAAAGATAAAGTAAAGCAATGAACAGTTAGAATAGAATTTAGCACGGGTCACTTATCAAAAGGATTTGATTAAAATTCTCAAATCTAAAGGGACAGAAGTTTAAGTTGTTAAAACGATCAAAAGTTTCATGATTTCGAAATTATTTACTTTGTTTTGTGTACTTTTAACTAGTTCCCGTCTGTGGTTTTGCTCGATTTTCCGTGGAAATAAAGAGATTTTCTTAACACAAAAAGTATATTTTAACTTGAGCTCGACCAAATGTCATCGCAACACTGAATCTCGTTAGAATTGTTTCATAACTTCTTGCGTAATGCTAGAATAAACAAATAATAATTTCTCAAAACGATAATTTAATGTAAAGATTATAATTGTGGTTGATATTTTATTTCGGATAGAGAATAAGTAATGTTACGAGGGTTGTATTCTTTTTCATCTGGAGAAGTTCATTTGGCTTTTAAAACGCTCTATTAAAAGCTTTCAAAAGACAAGATGATGATCTATATCTGGAGTATTTGAAGGTAATCACTTTACGCAGCACCATTGAACATTCATCACAAATATTTATTTTGTTATATGTGTTAACATATGTCACGTTCAAGAAAAGATGAATTTGTTTACGAATAGGTAATTTTTAATTTAAGTATTTCTAATATTATATTCTTACATACATACACACTTACATATATTCATTCTTAAATAATATGTACATAATTTAAATTTTATTAAATGTACAATGAAATATGTATTACTTTGTCGTTAAATTTGATAAAATTTCAACGACATCTGAAACGAAATATTTTTTCGAAAAATCAGTTTGACAGACATTTTTATATTCTGGTATGTCTTTTTCCATATCAAACTCCTGGCTTGTTAACCTTGAACTCAAATCAATAAAAAGTGAAAATTTTGGTAAATATACAGAGATTTATCTTTCAATGACATGACATGTCATTTGACCTTGACAAATACGTCTAGTGTGTATTAGATATTTGAGCTGATTGCTATTAAATGTTTGATTAATTGATATTGTTGTCGTGTGACATGATTCGGGGTGGATTAATAAAGCATTAATATGCTAGCAAATTCACTGGTAAAATGTATGTATGTAGCATAATTATAATATATATGGAGGTAATAATAATTTATAAATTATTTATACGGAGGTCATACACATATACATAGTTATGTAGCTAGCAAATTGCTCAGGTCCTACTTACTTTTAAAATAATATATAACAAACGGTGACAAGTCAAATATGACAGTAGACGAAAACTTGCTAACGTCCACCATTTTAATGTTTCACAGTAACCTTTCGATACGTCACGTGTAAGGCTGTAATTTTCCATCTTAGCGGGGTGACAGACGTCATACCCCTTAGAGAATATTATAGACCAATGTAATTAGTACTAGGTTCCGTCATGATTTTTATTGTTAAACTTTTTAATATCGGGTATGGATACGTCAAATCTGTTTATGAAATTTCGAATTCCGAGAGAGACGGAAGCTTTTCCACTTTTTCAAATCATCAATTAAGATCGTCGCATAAAAAATTTGGAGAACTGTTTTGTGTTGGATCTATAACAAACACAAGGAAAGGATATTTTAAAAGGTGACAAAACCTCATATTGCCTACGTACAGATTAACTTTATTTTTGAAAAAAGTCCACGTGAAACCCTTTCGTTATAAATTATTAAAATTTCCTCATACATATAAACGTAAAAGTAAAGATTCGGATATTTTCTCTCCGTTTTAATTAATGGCGGTAATAATCAAAAACCTCTGTAATGACGTCATAAACGGCAAAGGGTTACGTTATATGGCTTAACGCGAATTAATTATCCTTTGTACGGATAATGCGCAGACTTGACCTGCACTCATTTTTCGTATTTAAACTCTCCTTTTGATAGCTGTTATTAAAATTACTTTATGATGTTTAATTGTGTATTGTAGATCACTCGAGACCGAACTAAACATGTCCCATTTCTTGACCAGAACATCTTGCAATTCGAACTCATTGATTGGTATGTAATATATACGAGTATATGTGTGTCAGTAATTCGATCTTCTTAACGTAATTTAGTTTTGTAAGTATTCCTATGAATACTAAATCATTTCTATGGAGATCCCAGAGCTATGCTATGCTGGGCAGCCTTTTAGAATAGTTTTAGTGGCTGTAATTTAACATCTCCTTTTTCTTTATTATTGAAAATAATATATAATTAGGAGAAAAGGGCGATCAACAGCGCCATCTAGTGCGACAGAGTCGTAACACGTGTTGTTTGTCTTTGAAATGATTGTGGATCATCGCGCAGGTGTTTTAATCAGTTGTTGTAAACCAATATAAGTAAGGGAGTAATGGGCATTAGGACACTCTCGATTGTGCTTTTGTAGATATAGGACGTCTGGCTGTCCGTCTATATTAAGACCTAGTTATTATTATCTTGAGAGCGGAAGCTATGCCCGTTTGTGTAGCCAAAAGCGCCTATAACATTTAAGTAATGGTGTAATACTGTCATTCATGTCTGTATTTCGTTATTTAAATAAATTGCTAATGTGATGATCGATTTAGATCTACTTTTATTTCATTTATACACATAGTTCCTAATACAACGATTATTGGATATAATGTATAATTTCCGAGATTTAATTTACGAAATCGCCTACTTAATCATTTAATTGGCATACATCAGAGTAAAAATCACTTTTGAATAGCTTATAACTCTATGTTGTTAACACACAAGCCTGGATCGATTGATACTAAAGTACCAGAGCTGGAAATATTTAGTAAAATAACGAGGTCCTCAGTGTGGATTTTCTCTCGTTTAAAGTTGGCAAAATATGACCATTGGGTTGAGTGGCCTTATTAGGTTATGATCAGTGTTGGTTAGTAATAAAATACGCACTTCCTGATAATATCAGACAAGCTCCGAGGAGAAGCGCTTTTCTAAGATTGTTTCGTGCGTATCTTTGAGGCAACGCGCAACGGTCAAGTCATTCTTGATCTGACATTTGCAACTCACTGTATTCTTTGTCATGTATATGTATGTATTTATTCTGTCATTATGTCACGACATAATTATGTATTATATGATTATTTCGTATCATTATACTATGTATGTATTAGTGGTATATACGATAAATTATATATTTTTTGTAAACTATGTGTCATATATGTATGTATATCGCTTATGTATGTATTTATAGCTATAGGTATATGTATGTATAAATTTATATATATATTATATTTTTATTGAAATCAGGTGAGAGCGTCTAGCATACACTTTCACTATCACCCAGAGTTAACTGGGAGAGAATGCCGCAAGGGCCGCCGCTACGTAACGACATCGAGTACATTCGGCAGTGTACTATATATCATGTCCTTACTAACACAGAACCTGTCATGGGACCTTACCTTTAACTGTAACAGATAAAGGGAGGACCGCATTATGTGTTACATAAAACTGTTTATGTTACATGTTTTAAGATACATATCGTACGTACATAAGTAACAAAGTTAAGAAGCTGAATGTTTTGGGAAAGAGAAGAATTTGACCCGTAGGGATGGCTTTTTGTACGTAGTTGACAGTGTGATTTTTACCACCAAGAGGTACAGGGCATTCATTTAGGAGAGAGTAGGGTGTGTATTGAACATGATTGACAATAAACATAACTGGAATAATTTTAAAGCGTATCTCAACTTTAGCAAGTCGAAATAACGGTTTAACATTTCATTATATTATGTGAAAAAACACAATATCTATTAAAAAACGTGGTCTTCTATTTTTAAGGGATTCTTAATTCTTATGTCGACTATACATTAGGTAGCAATTATATGTTAGGTAGTGTAATAAAAAAATATCTATATGTCTCTTTAAATGCTCGAGCTTTTATTTTAAAGGATCCTACAATAAAACTCGTAGGCAATTGAACTAAATTATGGCATCCCATATTGCTCGCTATTGTAGTTATCAAAATAACATATGCGAAGAGTAATTTAACACATTGAGACTTTTATGTACAGTATAAAGAAATATCGTCCGTGTCGTCTGTTCCGTATGAATCATTTCAGTTTCAATGGCTCATCGTACATTCTACTGTCAGAAAAAAAAACAAATTTATGGCCGCTCTATTGTCGGTGGTCAATACTTCTTTATATCGTCTTAACAAGTATAGAATTCCAATATAATAATTCTTTGACTGTACGCTTTAATACTGTAATTTTCATATATTTAGACCTTTATACATAAAAAGAATATTCCATATTTGTATTAGAAGTAAGTTTGTATATAGGTACATATTTGTTCTGTAAACTTCAATAATTTACTGTATATTCGGCTTAAATATCGATAATTCCTTGTTTCACTGTAGTTTTAGACGATAACTTTTATGTATACGTTGATGTTTAACAATCCTGGCAACATTTGCATGAAATTGGCAATAGGCTCACCACCTATTCCATCGTGGGGACTTAAAAGTAACTGGTGAAACGTGGGAATGTTCTACATTCTTCTGTCTACCTCTTCGGGAATTACAGGCGTGAAGTTACTTTTTTTATTTGCATGAAATGAAAAT
>DWFO01003795.1:0-11939 GCA_018246595.1 Mimoniades nurscia nurscia
GCTCGGCAGGGCGCTACGTACCCTCATGCCCTGCATGCGGCTCATGGCTCTGAGCGGTCGAAGTGCGCGAAGCGTTCTCATCGTTTTGAACGCTTGGATGCCTCCAGCGCCACAAAGCGCCGCTACGAAGTTTATAAGCGAGACCTGATGAAATTAACAGTCACACACTGAGATAAATACATAACAAACGTAAAACAGCACTTGTTCTAGATGTTGACACACGGATGTGACACGAGATATTAATCATTGAGAACATCACCTGTAAACTGAAATATAGAAGACGTATTTATTGCGAAGACTAGACCAACCGAACTTTATTAATGACAGGAATAAGACTTAACCGCCTTGGAAGAATAAAATTACGACCACTTCCTATTACAAAGAGACTAATATTACTATAAGAAATTACTATCATCGGTTTAGGTTATATCATCAACGAATTCAACAAAACCAGAAGAGTTTTCCAATTTGGTGCTAAACATTAAAATATACCTATATGTTACACAAACAGTAGCATTATATTTGAAACGACATCGAGGGCATTCAACGAATTGTGTGCTATTCGCTTTACGTATAAATATAACACTCGCATTATAGACAAGTTTAAAAGCAGCACTCACCAAGATTACAAATAGCGCAAGGATAGTTACATGCACGATAAATGTGACGGGATAAAACGATCTCATGTGGTTTCGGTCGTATTCAAAGAGTTTGCTAAAGGGAAGTGTAGGTTAAGAAACAGAAGCAATATCCACAAACAGAACAAGACGACATCGAGATCTTGGGCCAGCAGGGTACATCGCTTGTAGCCTCCATTGCAATGACATCAAACAGTCAAAGCTCGTTGTGGTCGCGTTGCCCATCGATCAAACCTGTCTCATTGTTTTTTCTACTTTCATGTATCAAAATATTGTCTCAGTTTCGATGGGCAACGCACTTGATTGCCACAACAGCGCCACGAGTGGCTTGCGGGCGCGTACTCACGCGCATGCCCTCCCATCTTGAGACTGCGCGGAGCGGTCGCAACGCACGCAAAGTGCGCATCGATCGGAACGCTGGGATGTCGTCCGCGCCCGCCATCACAGCGCCGTGGTTTACGAGCGACAACTAATTCGACACTATTCGTCATTTACTCGGTAAAAACTTATTTCACTAGCTTAATTTAATACTGTTTAAGTTTTGGTTGTATTGTACATATATGACTGAACACAAGAAACGATTAAACGGATTTGTTGGTAAGCAATAAGTGTTGCTTATGAATTTTTTTATATCTTACATGTAATTTGCGTTTTATGGAAAGCATTAAAATCAATAGCGCTTTGAAGGTAGATTTCTTACGTTTACATACAATTTTTTTTTATAGATGCTCTCAAAATAACAATATTTTTTATTGCTTTTTAAAAGGAACTTGACACGTTCCTTCCTAAACCATTATTATGTTTAACCATTTTTAAGTATTAAAAATCTGAGCATAGTTTATTAAAATATTAAAAATTAAAATAAAATCACGCCCTTAACCCCAAGAGGTAGGATACACTCCCAAGTCTCACCTGTTACGTTTACGACCCACTATGGAATAGATGGTGAGCCAACTCTCACACACTGGGCACATATAAACTCTGAGACACTAAATAAAAATGTAAGTTATAAAAATTTTATAGTGCCAGACCCGGGATTTGAACCCAGAACCTCTCGATCGGCAGACGCGCGACGAGGCAGTCATGGAAGTTATATTTCATTTTTTTCACATTAAAGTAAGTAAAATCAGTTACCATGACGATGATAAAATCCAGCCAGCACCATGCATTCGTAAAATACTTCTGGAATCCAAGAGCAAGCCATTTGATCAACATTTCAATGAAAAATATTACTGTAAAGATACGATCCATATAATATAAGATGTCTTGAAGAATGGGTCTATGTGGTAAATGTACGTCTTCCAACGCCTGCAATTAAATGTCATATTTATAATAGATATATAATCATTACCATATTTAAAATAAGTGCAGTCAATAATGTCTATACTAACCAATGCCAAACTACTAAGCAAAATCATAGTGATCACAGCCGTTTCAAAATAAGTATTCTCTATTAGTCGGAAGGTCTTAAGTCTGAGCATAGCCCAGCCCTGCCAAAATGGGGACTCGTCGTCCCCAGCTAAAAATGGGAAGCGCTGGTAGCAGGGCTCTGGGCAGCAATCAGCAGGCGTGTCATCCACTACATCTTCATCAGCCGCAGCTATAATGTCATGTTTCCCAAGTCCGTCTAACTTATCTTCTTCTTCTTCAGCCATTTCTGGATTACAAGAAACGCTATTAAGCTTTTTTTTAATTTTAAAATGAAATTGATTACAAAAATTCTAATTCTTCCTCGCTAGCAATTTTGCTTATTAACTTTTAGTTTACATCGATTAACAAACCTTCTTCTAATCCTAGTTCTTCTTTGCTGGCATCTTTTTTTTCTTCACCATCGATAGTGTCTGCAGAACCTTTATGGCTTTCATCTTTGAAGGACCTGATCTTATGACTTCCATAAGATTTTTGACTTATCGTGTCGTCATCCTGAAACATGTTTTAGCTATAAAGACGTTGTTATGAAAAAAGTTCAGGAAAAATGCTTATATATGTTATTATATTGCACTTGGTTAAAATAGATAAAATATAATAATATACGTTCCGGATGTACCTGAATGGGATATCCATGGTGGTTAAGATCGCAGTTTATCCTATTGTCTGTATGATTATCCGTTATAGCATTGATGTTATTCATAAGTATCTTTCCCTTTTTATATTTATTGTCTCCTAGTGAAATAAAAAGTAGAAATATTACTATAGGGGTTGTTCAATGATTTAGAATCTGGTATAATTTTAGTTGTTCCTACCAGGTATCGTGAATTCCATGCCATCACCGATCGCCACTTCAACTTGATCTTTTAACTTCTTGTCCTTATACAGTACTCCATCGTCGAGGTCTGTGCCAAGTTCCAGTTCATTGTCCACTCGTTCTGAGGAGACACAGCGGCCACACAAAGCCGCCTTTAAGCCTACGTATCGCGCGATTTGCCCAACGTCGCCAACACCAGCATCCAAGCATAGAAATCAGACCAGGACGAATTCTTTTAGCAATTAAAAAAATTTTGAAAGTTAATCAGCACACGATCATACTCCTCTTAGTATTAGATTGAATCAAATTAAAATTCGACATAACTTATACAACAGGCTCATTAATAATCTAATGTTAATGTTTCGAATTAATCGTATTATATTTAAATATTTTAAAATCCAATAAACTAAAATACACAAGTAAGGAAACACACTAAAGGCGCTAAAGAATATTTCGCTAGATCTTATATTTTTAAAGTCTTAAATTTGCATTAAGTATATGCGCGCGCGACAAATGGACGAATAAGTCAATATCATGATAATCGAGTTCGATTATTCTTTTTTTATTGAAAAGGGTATACTTCTAAGGTAGTTTGGTTAGATTCTGATTATACACTCTATGGCAAAGTACCGGAACTCTTCAATTCTTAGGAGCAAATAAACCATACTCGGCCGATCTTTTATATGCTATCCGATTTCGATCATTCCTTTTTTGTTTTGTAAGTATAGCGTTACAGCCTTGGCTGACACCGACTCCAAAAATAACAATAATTGTACATACATTATATTATCTTAATAATTTGATTGACTTTGACAAACTATTATTTTTATACTTTTTACCTCATTTTAATTTGCTTTTTTGTAGTCAGTTTTTTGTTTTGTAAAAATTTTTATTTATGCTCAATGTTATAGTCCATTGAATTGAAGTTCTACAACAGTTTGGCTAACACGTGCGTATCAAACGCGCTGGCTCGTCCTTTTTGGTAACATAGAGCAGCTTAATACAAAGCTCAACAAGTAAAATACGCTATAAAAAACGCTTTGGCTCTTCTGATCTTGATGATAAACAAATACAATTGATGCACACAACCACAATGTATTTATATGCGAATAAGCAAAGAGCGCAAGGGAACTTACATGAAATATTTTACATAACATCGTCTCTTAAGTACCTGCTTAACTCTTCGGGGAAATCTGCGAAGTGGTAGGCAGATTAGTGTGGTAATTTCCCACAGTTTCTTTATACTCCCATATGCTTGAAATGTATCGATGAGTGAAATCAATACCTAGTTCTTGTCTAATTAAATACATACATTTCTTTTATACCTTTCCTTTTCTTGTTTACGATGCTATATTGGCGCTTATATATTTATAAAAACTAAATAAATGTCTACCCGTGACAAGTAAATGTATGTTGTATTTTATATACACGCTAAGATGTATGCTAGTCTCAAATAATCAAGTCAAAGATATTCTATTTATAGCAACGCGCAAGAACGTTTAATTTACTAGAAAAATCACTAAGCAAAATATTATTCACTACAATTATACAATATTGGCATTCACCATCGTTATTACTTGCTCGACATTTTCCTAGCCTAATGAGGGCAATCGAGCAGCATTTTCGCACACATATACAACTTCACAAAGAAAACTGTATAATTTGATACAAAAACTGTACAAAAAGAACATTATTGAAAGCCTAATATAGATAAAATGTCCATTTATGAAGCGAAATATTCTCTTAGCGAATTAGTTTCATAATTAACGTTGAAGGCCTGATGATGTAGGAAAACTGTGATACAGCCCACAATAGTATGTACACGATAATTCAGTTTAAATATATATATATATACATATATATAACAATAGAGCACGTTGTGCACCAAGTAAACTTGATAAATCCAGAAACACATATATAATACGTATACATGCAGAAACACAACACATAAAGCAAATATTAATAGCAATGTAGTACAACATCAAGCTTCGATTCACAATAAGAAAAAAACCGCAATGTCATATAAGCTACGACAGATTTTAATTGAACGAGGATACGGAAACAACAGGAGTAAGAGCGGCCGTCGACGAGTCTAGTCGAGACGCGGCGCGGTCTGCGTCTGCGACGTCTACACTTGATGCTAGCGCACAAGCAACGTGGAGTGGTCGAGTGGGGATATGTCATTAACAAACACACAAACATCATGCTACAAAATTACATGTACATTTATAGGTATTCACTATTATATTAGTACAACGGAACTTATGGCGTTTTATTGTTAGATTTTTAAATGAATTTACGAGACCGAATCTCTCATTTAGTTTGTACACTACAAACTTTTAGTTGACACATTATTTTAGGTACTTGTGTAATAATTTCAAGAACTACTTTCATTTTTTATTCAGTTCATATACAACATTTATAGATAGATTGTGATTCCTAGGAACATTTAAATTCACTAAATATAATAGTAGATGGTTTAAGGCTTTCAAGGTGTTATAGTTCTTACAACGACAAGACAATGCACAGTTAAATTGATTGGTCAATTAAATTATTCATTGTGTACGGTTCCAATGCGAACATAATACATATAAAACGTATTAGGAAATTTTTATTTCTTTTAAATATAAATTCCAGCGGATAATAAATCTTTATTCAATATCTTTTAATCTCATATAGTCAGGCATCACCAAAAACTGGTAGAGATCTTGAGATATCAAAATAGTACTGAAGAACCAGAGCAGAATCAATTAATTACTATAAGATACGAGACACGCCATATCAGATTACTATACGATTTGCAAGAACTATAACACAACCCACAATACCTACATACATATACGTAAACAACTGATTTTCATAAAGGGAACAAAATACATTATTATGGCAAACCACACTTCACACACAACGACATGCCACAACACTGGGTTCAGTACACAGCTTACCGGGAGCGTGAATGGCAATCTGGTTGGTCAGTTTATTCTTCACCAGTTTGAGAATGTCAGCAACATTGCGCTTGACCCAGTCTATAAATCTGGATATCCTGTTGAATGCCTCCGCGATCTTGTTGGTGTCCTGATCGGCGGTGGGCGAGGACAAGCTGGACGAGCCAAAATTTGACAGTAACAGGGCCAAGAAGAGATTGAGTACCTAAAACATTACATATTTACGCAATTATATTTAATACACATGCACATTCCAAACCATATTTCCCGCTAACAGTGTTGATTGGCGCTAGTTTAAAATTTTATGAATGATTAGTTTAATATCGTCAGACGCTGTGAAAAAGTTTTCGAAAACATTCGACTTCGCTGAGCGCAGCGGAAGAGCTTATTGCGCAGCAATGGAACACACATAGCCAAAATTAAAAAGAGTGGCTACCAAAATAGTAATTAGAATTTAAACACTAGGTATAGCTTTAAATATATTTTAATGTTGTATTTTCACTAAAATATAATTGTTTTCTTTTTATGGTTCTGCTGTCGAAACACGGGTCTTCTCTCAGAATGAGTGGGTTAAGGCCATAGTATACTAAACTATACTATAGAAAACAAAGGTGTGCACGTTTCCTCGCGATGATTTAGTTCACCGTAATAGAAATTCATATTTTGAACCCGGCCTTCCGGAGTGAGAGGTTAAATTTCAAACCACTGGGCTATCACGGCTACCACGGAAAGAAAATAAAAGAACTTAATTTGCGAATTTTCACAAAAAATACTAACCACAAGATTGCCTATGACCACAGTGGCTAGGAAGAAAGGAATGCAAGACACGTCTCCAACGAGCATGCAGTCCCACATACTCTCGATCCACTCTCCGCATAGCACCCGGAACACTATCATGAAACTGTGCATGAAGTCCGTGAAGTTCCACCGAGGAAGGTCTCCGTCCGGGAATCGGTCTACGTAATCTGCACACGCAATAATGTACCATTAACATACTTGCGACGCAAATCGAACGCTCCTACAGACACAACAATAGCAGCAAGCAGCCGTTAAAATAATGCAAATACAATTACAACTGCTGTTATCAAAAGTGCTGTTCGCAAACGAATCCAAAAGCACACACGACACTTTGTGATTAATTTTGAAAATTATTTACACAAAACTAACAAACTAACATTAATTCACGATAACTGAGCAATATTGTGTTAAAGTTACATTAGAAGTATTTTAAATAATTAGAAGTATTTTAATTGAAATTATTTCAAAATTTATTTTGTTCTTGGTTCATATAGAACTATAACAGTGTTTCGTTTTAATACATCAAATAGAGCTCATATCTTTAACGAGCTAATTAAAAAAATTCTATAATATTAAAGTATGAACAATAGAAATTCAATGATGGGCATTACAAATGCAGGGATTTCGTGCAATATTCTTTAATTAGATAACAAACTTGTTCTTATAGTTGGAAAAAAAACAATTCAACATTAGAATACAAGCAAAAACTACTGCGCAGCCATTTTATTTAATGGTTTTATACTTCTAGTGTATTAATAGTCTCTCGTGGTACTCGGTACTCGGATAATTTGACGGTCACAGCTCATTTACATTGGCGGCGCATTTCGCGACTACCAATACGTATTCAACATACGAAATCCCCGCAATATATACATTATAACAAGTAGATAAGCTAGCACACTACATTTTACTAGTACTAGGTGCAATTTTCTAATAATCACTTAAAAATACAAATTTAAATGATCCGGTGACTATTTAGGACATACACAATACACATGCAAATGCGGGTAAATATATTGATTGAGACAAGAAAAATTAACTTTGACAAGAGAAATTCAATAACAGTAGCTTATAGGTATAAGGTTTAAAACATTTTCCTTAGTAACTCGACTAACTATGCTAAAAGGGAAAAGTTAGTCAGAAAAGCTATCTAATAGTTTGACAAGTGAGGCGCCTTGCGGGGGTTTTTAAATAATTATACACATATATCGTAATATACTCAAGGGTATTAGGCTCACTTGGAAGGGTCACATCGATTCTTGCCAATCGTCTAACGGACATAAGTATAAATACGTGACGCACATCAATACAATGGTCACTATTAGAACAAGACACCAGGCTCGGCCACGGCTCGTTCGAAACGAGTGATCTACGGCGTATAATACGAGGTAATTTGTTTTTTTTTTATATCAATTACCGTCAACCTTTTAATAGTTACTGGGCAAATTTAAATGAATAGTTTATATGTAGATCAGTTTTAAACGATTTTGTTTATAATCGTAACAACCTTTTCGTTGCGATTTATTCAATTGTCGCGTTTTACCACACCCGTTTTGAACGAGCCACAAATGTGGAAACATTACAATATATTGCACTTCTCACTGCGTACGACTGTTTTGGGTACCATATAATATTTACCACATTTTTCAGTGAATTTATTTCAAAATCGATATTGGCAAGTTCATTATACTGTCCTGGTTGAATTAAACTTCACACGTGTACGCGTTAACTCGAAATGTAGCATTTTTCGGTAACTTTACACATTATTTTGTTGTGAAGTTTAATAAACATATGTACATTTATTAAGTTCTCCAATCATGGGTAATGTGCACAGGACACGATATTAAACGATGTATGAATAAATTTTCAGAAATAGATTTACTGATGGGCCGAGCCGGCTGCCGAACATCAACTTCCAATCAGACACCAACGAACATGCAACACCATCCCACCAATTCCACTTACCCACGTAATTTTTCCCGAATAGTTGCATACCCATCACGGCAAATATGAAAATAATGATGCACAATACGAAGGTCAGGTTGCCCAAGGCACCCATCGTCCTACCCATTATAGAGATGAGTAAATTAAGTGTCGGCCACGACTTTGCCAATTTGAATACTCGAAGCTGCAAGTACAAATTGTGAAACAAGGCGTCACACAAGCACCCATACGCTTCACCTAGGCTACTGCGGCACCCTCCTCTAGGGATCCAAAATCACTCATACTATCGGATCAACGTGACGAACTAAACACACTGAACACTAACACACGCCAAACGGTACCGGGGCAGGACTATCACACAATGTTTCTATGGATTAGAGTAAGAAGAGTGATTCTAGATCTGCTTACGTACTAATATTAGCAAATGTGTGCTTCAGTAACCTATGACAAGATGTGCATTGATTGATTTATTTCTGTATGAGTGGGATATATGTAACACTTTAACTTTGTGAGAGCTATTGCATCGTTTATGTTCAATTGATATGTATTATTATATAATTCGACATTTGTATGTTCGCGCCTGCTGGTCACGTGTCCCGAGGACTGGCCGCACGACATAGATCCCATCAGTAATTGGCCTGATGCGAAATACCCTTCAAAGCAAAGCTGCATGTCAATCTATGTTACTTGATGCAAAGCTTAGTTTATGATCGTAAGCTGCGTGTTATATAGCTTTATAACTGTGTTTCGACTCAGGCCCATTCGAGTGATGGAGCCACATTCCGTGTTATAAAGCCACAGCGTGGACTCATACGGTCCATCATGAAATAATCAATCAAAGCCCTGTGTAAGATATTCGGGAGTGGAAAGCTGATAAATCACAAGCCTTAATTTCTTAGAGATGCTAAATTTTCTTTCAAATAGAACCTGTGTAGTTTTTCCCAAACAACTGCATTCCCATCACAGCGAATATGAATATAATGATGCAAAGTACAAAGGTCAAATTCCCTAAAGCTCCCACGGTCCTACCCATTATGGATATAATAAGGTTTAGCGCCGGCCAAGACTTAGCCAGTTTAAATACACGCAGCTGAAAATATCCAGTAAACATAAATACATATTTGTACCATTACATAACTGTGGAGTGTACGTACGTTACAATACTGTCAATATAATGTTCATTGTGTGACGGAGTTCATAGGTTATGCAATATTTATATATATCAGATATAAATATATATATATAAATACATTGTACCTCAAAGTCCGTGTTCTCTTAAAAGTTAGTTTTGTCAAATGTTCATGTATTAGTTAGTATTATTTGATCATTTTAAAGTAAGCATAATATAATTAACATCTTACATACTGAAATTAATTACAAAAATTAAAAAAAATGCTGAAACTTACCAATCGAAAGGAACGCAATACAGACAAACCCTGAACGCCCTCGAGTCCCAACTCCAATAGTGATAAGGCCACGATGATAAAGTCAAAAATGTTCCAACCCTCTTGAAAATAGTACTTTGGGCTCATTGCTATTAATTTTAATGTTGCCTCTATACCAAACGTCGCGGTAAAGAACTGTAAATTAAACATTCAAAACAAAATCATAATCCAATTCTAACAAGGTGTGCTTACAATTAGTGTGTATGATACTTACGTAATTGCCGCTCTTGAGTGCCTTCTCCATGTCTCTGTCCATGTCGTGGTGGTCCAACGCCATGAACAGCGTGTTGACCACGATGCATAGCGTGATAAACAGTTCCACGAACGGGTCGAACACCAGGAGCGCCACGTATCTTTGAAACTCCAGCCACAACCAACAGCAATCCCACACACAGAACAAGTCTATCCCTTTCATGAGGCATTCGAGGAGCTTTTCCTTGAACGTCGGTCCGTCCTCATCGTCTTCCGCTGTTGGGAAGTAGTACACCGACACTGTTGTGTCATTTACCGGGTTGCGTGTGTGTGTGTTGAAGAGAGAGAAAGAGAGAGAGAGAGAGAAATAATTTTGTTAGTATTCGCTCATTATTTTGTCTACTCATATATTGGCCCGAGAAATAACAAAAACATAACCAATCAGCAATTTTATTTAATAACATAAAATATCTATTGACAATTTCAATAATATTTGTAATAAAAAATGTCGAGGCCAATATGCATATTGGTAGAATCGTAAATCCAATATTCATATTTTTTGAAATTTCACTGGCTGTCATTTACCTTTGGGAGGGGCGCGCGGACCGGTGACATTGTTACTTGTATCAGAGAAAACTGCACACGCATACCAATCGGTCTACAATGTGCCAGATGACAACACTGTGCATTACAAACCAAACCATTAGCGTGTGGTGGCTTTCGTGAATTATCGTACTGCACCAATACTTTTCGCTTATCTATGCAAACGGAACGATGAGAGCGACGACGATGGAAGTTAACATTTCCACAAACGTTTCACGGAAGGACCAAAAAATATGAATATCGTGATTATCAAATATTGCACGTGACAAAAGCAAGCGACATGTCTATTTTGCCTGTTCTATATATTATATGTTGCATTCTATTTAGTATTGTTTCAAGGGACACAGCTTACGGCTCACAAGACGTTTACCATTTAATAAACGACGCTACAGGATTACGTAACACATAACATGCAGAAATGGCACTAATTTTACAAAGTAAAAAAATTAAATAACACATGCAAAGTTCGTGATAGCAAGAGGCGATTAAGATGACAATAACCTATGTGATTTGTACGTAGTGGATAATAATGGATTGTGAATAAACTAATAATGTCGTCGTAAATTCATATTTAACTTTATGGTGTCCATTAAATATTACTTAATTGGGTCTCACACCATGCAAAATCTGTCAGTATAGTGAATCAGGAAAATCCGTGAACATGTAGGTAAAGCATTAGGCATGTACATGTAACTAAATATTGCATCTTATTTGCAATTTTTGTCTAAGAAAAATGCTAATAATAATTGTTTAACAGTCTAGTGTTCAGAACTCGATTGTTATTGTAAAAGTAACACATTACCAGAACTTGAGTGTGTATTCCCTTGCGCTAAGACGATTCGTTATTTGTAACAAGGCATTATCGTGTTGGAGAATTATTAGCGGAACATTTTTCTTAGCAAACGTTGTATTGCAGGTGCTTCAAGTCAACATCCCTTGCGTTTCGTTAATAAATGACACCCACATAAATATGGTTAATTTTGCCAATTATGCCATTTTATCGCATAATGAGCAAATACGTACAGCGTGTAGTATCATCGGTCGTGTGTGTCTGGGTGTGTGTGTGTGTGTGTGTGTGTGTGTGTGTGTGTGTGTGTGTGTGTGTGTGTGTGTGTGTGTGTGTGTGTGT
>DWFO01003796.1:0-11938 GCA_018246595.1 Mimoniades nurscia nurscia
ATTATAATTTTA
Organism: Mimoniades nurscia nurscia; assembly: GCA_018246595.1. Lineage (NCBI taxonomy): Eukaryota > Metazoa > Arthropoda > Insecta > Lepidoptera > Hesperiidae > Mimoniades > Mimoniades nurscia. The sequence continues at coordinate 13 of DWFO01003796.1, forward strand.
TTTAAATTTGTACATATATACACTAAATACACTATAAACAAATGTTATAAATATAATAAATACATGTTTAAATTCATATAATAAATACATATTTAAATTCTTATAATAAATACATATTTAAATTCATATAATAAATACATATTTAAATTCATATAATAAATACATATTTATATTTATATAATAAATACATACCTGTTTAAAACTAACTAAAATATGCAGACTACTTTTATAATTTAATTTAAACGTAAATCACAGCAAGAACACAATAAAACATCTTACTCAGTCTTATGCTGTTTCAACACGTATGTCTATTTCTATATGGCAACGGTGTTGACAATGTTCGAATTTCAAATTTTTAATCGCTCAACTTATTTCAATTTACCGCATGTCCAACGTGACGTATCTTTCTCCGTATTTTAAAGTTTAAAGCATGATTATTCTGGGCATGTGAATATTTATTAAAAACGGGAGCACATCCACGATATATGGTTGCATGCACTTTTTATGCCATTTCTTTCTCGAACAGAGTAATTTTTATTGAAAAATTCTTAAAATAGACTGCCAAATTCCCCAGTTAACCATTTTATTTCTGAATAATTAAAACCGCATAATTCTAATAATATTTTAATGCATATTATTTCTTAAAGTAACAATACTTTTTTTATGGAAAACATTTTTTAAAATGTCACTGCTATTACACCGTCATATTATAAGTAACTCTTTCTGTCTAGAATTTCTCGTTAAAAAATGTCTAGTAGGTAATAGCTCGGAGTCTGAATTTTCGCCCGATGTTTGGTAATAGGCTTACCACATATTCCATAGTGAGACACAAACGTAACTGGTGAAACCTGGGCCTGTACTACACTCCTCTGCCTACGTCTTCGGCGATTACAGACGTGAAGTTATAAATGTGCTTTGCCCGACTACACGGATTTCAGCTCGATATACCTAGTCGATAGCAAGTTCTAATTTATTCCAATCTCCATCCATGGTTTCGTTTAAATAACAATATTTCACCATTTTCGGAAGGAAGCTTTTAGGCGGTTAAAGCCAACGCAACGCCTCCATTGGCCACTTGCCCGTATCACCACCAATTCGCTTTTAGACAACGTGATGGACGGTGTTCCAGACCTAATGCAGTTGAGCGGAGAGTTAAACGCATGCCACTCAAAATGATTCACACCAACGCGAACGTACGCTCACATAAAACAAATACTAACCGTACTCCATGTGCGGTCCTAAACCTTCAAATTGTTTAGGAACTAAATGTTATACTAGATTTTATTTAACGTCAAGAATATCCGGCATATGATAAAAATAACGACAGAAAAATAACAAAAATAAAGCGATGAATAAAAAAGTGAAAAAAAAACGCCACCCGAACGTAAGCTTTCGTAGTTGTATTCAAAAAAACAACGCATTCGATTAATTTGCGTTTCAATTATGCAGAACATGTTACGGATTTAAAAAATTTAAAACGTTGCCAGTCTGTGCGTCTGAACTTTTAAAAATAACGATTTTTATTTTCGTTCGAACGACACAAAATGCTTGTATGACATTTTAAACCTGCACACTCATGTTTGATTAATTATTTACGGTGAGCTAATAGATGGCGCTGTATCATAAAAACATGAATAAACACGAATATCGCATGTTTACGCGTTACATAATACTGATGTCAGTTTAAGGATATTTTATATGCAGGCAATTTGCATATTGCGGGTAAACGTGTTTTTTTTCTATGTTTTTAGCAATCACAATTCTTTATAAGGATTATTCATTTCGCAGTAACGCAGTATTTCTCAAGGCGGGATAGGTGATTATGAGCAAACAAAGTGCTTAAAACAAATCAAATAATTAATATAAAAACTTACTATCGAGGATCGGTTATGATTCAATTTGGTCGATGGTAGGTAAATAAAATGTGATAATAACTTAAGCCTAATGTTATCTACTTCAAGAAATATCGTATTATTCATAAAGTAGCAATAGGCTCACCCCTATTCCATAGTAAAACATCAATGTTACTGGTGAAGCGTGGGGCTGTTCAAGAACAATTTGATACGAGCTAGGTCATTTCAAATTCAAATAACAAAAATCACTTTTTAATTTATCTCGCGAAATCACAAAAATTGTATAAGCAGCTTTTGTGCGACATAAAGATGATTATGAGACCAAAAGTTAAGAATTATCCAACCTAGAGCAAGGTGAACGCTGACAAGAAGACAGAGAAATATTATTAAAATACTGAAAAGAATCTCAACAAAGCATTTTATTCATCTCTTGCACTTGATGCGAAGTTTGCGAATGAATTGTGTCATAAAGCATGGTTGTTCCTTATGTGTATAAACGGAAGATGAATATAATGAATGTATATTACAGTACGTGATAGTAAAATTTTAGTTTTTCCGTATCAACTTTACGTCATTCAAATTGACCTAACTGGCCCTTCCGTCCTATTTCTCTTATTTAAAGGGACCTTAAATTACATAAATTAATGTATTAATTTAATTTAATCATTCTTCGAATCAATATCATCAAAAAATTTGTCTATAAATTTTCTTTCCATAAATTATTTAATGTCAACTGCGTCATTTGTATTGTAACTATTTCAGCTTCATAACGAAATGCGCCTAGTATAGTCCCAATATAGAACAGATGGTGGGCATATTTCCAGACACCTGGCGCATTTGCAGACTCAGAACACCTACTCGAAAATCAAAATTAGAAAAATCCCATAGCACCCGGCAAAGATTTTGAGCTAGGAGCTCCGATCGGCAGTCGCGCTTGCAACAGAAACGACCAACGAGGCAACCAATATGTCAGCTTCAATTTTGAAATAAACGAAAACACCACATTCAGTATTAATATGCATTTATTTAATCACCAATGTTCACCAATGAAACAGCTTGCATTGCTTTTCAACAACTTCATTACCCTTCTATCATCGGATATTATAAAATTATTTTGCTTATCAAACGTCAAACCATAAACATTCCTCATTTCTGAAACCTTTTCCAATTTCCCCTCCTTAAGTATAAAAACTCCGAAATTTGTACATGTGTAAATAGTTTCATTGTTATCTTCAGTGATTTGTCTCACTGTTATCAAATCATTTATAATTTCAGGTTGCAGTTTAGATTTATTATATTTATATAAACCAGTGCTATTTGCGAAGTATATATCACCATTTCTTGTTGTAAAGAATTGGTCGACTTCAAAATTTTGAAACTCTTTCACCTTTCCGAACTTTCCGTTAACCTCCATGTATAATCTTTGTTCGGGATAGGTAACGTAGAACAAATTGTGTCTATGAAAGAGAGACCAGATATTTTTATCCTTTTCCTTATATAAATCTGCTAACTTGGTCGCCATATTGTATTTATATATACCGTCACTCCCTCCTAAGTAAATATCATCATTACCGTGATCTATAGCAGTGGCACATCCACCTCTTATTCCCGGGATATTAAGATATTCCTTGGTATCTATATTTAATGTTACCAATTGAAAATCAACATCGGAATAGGTTTCCGGTGCGGAGAAACTGAAAAACAATACGTTTGTAGGTTTGTGCACGTTTAAATTGTAGGGTCGCCCAGGGTTCTCCCATAGGATCTGTTTGTCGTACCATTGATTTTCAATTTGGATTCTATCACAAATCTTCTGTAACAAACTACTGCTTGATTCGATAACGACGAAAATAAAGTACAAGCAGAAAAACATCTGAAAAGAATACTATGTTAGTGTTTTTGTAAACAACCTTTTCATTAACAGCTATTGATTCTGGTGGAAATAGTTGGGAGCCACCATAGAACTTCTCAATAATTAAGTATCAAATTAATACCTTAACAGCATGCTGAAATACTAAGCTTAATATGTATAGCTATTTTATTTACAATTTTCCCCGCTTCACACCTCATACAATATTCAAAAAATATGCTTCCAAAAAACGTACAAGAATTATATTGAAATAAAAAAGACAAAAGTTAAAGGTTACGCTAGTACTGTTATTCAGGATCACAAATTCAAACGCCAAAATGTTCCAAAGCCATCTCATGTAAAGATGATCTCGTAAGGATTCTTGAGGTTGTACTATAAAATTCATAAACAACCAAGAAGATTTTTTTATTGATAGTTTACAATATAAATAACATTCACGTGTCAATAAATATAGTACTCTCTGGATGTTCGTTTTTCTCGTTGTAACATAAAATGGTTTTGTGTAATCAAGCGAGAACGGTGACCAGCGCTCGACCTACTTCTGTGGACCAGATTGACAGTATGATTGATGGTCTATCCTCGTATAAAATATTGCACAATCTGCGAACTGTCCAGATGTTAAGACATTGGCAATTAAATATAAATGAACACACGTTCACAAATGTTTAGTATTGACAACATATATCAATTATTATTATTCTTATATAATGTATATGCATTATATCATGCATTATGAACTGAATAGATTAAATAACATATGAATATAATTTGCATATGGTAACAAATCCGATTCGCTAATTTTCACACATATGGTAATTTTACAGGAGAAATATAAAAAATAAATTCAGTGAATGTCTATCATAAAAGTAATCGAAACACAACATATCATATTCTAATATACATACTGTACTGTGATTTCCTCGCTCATCAAGTGATTGCACGCGTTACTACTGAACGATAGTTCCTGGGTTCGAATCCCGGGTACTATCGGATTTATGGACCTTAGAATTCCCAGTAGTAGCTCGGAGTCTAGATTTAGTCTAAGGACGTAAACGTAAGTGGTGAAACATGTGCGTTTACATCATCTGCCTACCTCTTCGCGAATTATGCGCGTGATGTGACGTTAAATACATAGGAAAATATTCTATTAAAATTATTGCTCAATATTTTATCTGATATCTCTACTAACACAAAATAATTTATCAACTCATATGGGCATAAAACAATAACATTGCATTACAAACTTACCTTATATCGAGTGTAATTCAAGAGCCTAAGTGACAATTTCTAAAACAAAAATTAACTTGATTAAGAAAAGATCAACCTTTGAATTCGAAATCGCTTATTCACAATTTATTCTCAATACAATTACTACTAATATACTGAATCCAATTCTTCAAAATTCTTTCAAATTCAAGCACAGCGAACGAACGCAATTAAATGAAGTAATCCTGTCGAATGCCGGCTGAGTGAAACAACATTGCGTACATTAATTTGTTTATAAAACAACCTCTACGCCTGACAATTACATTGATATAAACAATATTTGGGTGCCTTCACTTATTTTGATCATTGTTACCCAAATATTGACACTACAGCCATTCGGTAGGCGAAATTACACAATCGTACATTCTGTACAAATACATTGTTATTTCAAATTGTATTGTTGTCCATAGTCATTCAAATTCATATTGCAAATACCGAAGTGAATGTTGTTTGATCGTATGTTACTTTAGAACATCAGAAACCGCTACAAGGATTTTTTTGAAATTTTGATCCCAAAGTGAGCGTCAAGAGCTTGTGGCATGGAATTAGACGGCTGATAAACTACATATATAAATATTGACATATACTTAAATAGATATTTTTTTACACCCAGACGCAGAACAAATACTTGTGCTCATCACACAATTATTTATTCTGGGTGGGAATCGAACCCACGACCCCCGGCGCAACAGTTAGGTTTACTAACTACTGCACTAACGGGTCAGTAATAGCCAAAAGTAACATACCATTTTCGAAACGAAAACACTATTGAACAGTAAGCTTTTAAGTAAAATAGATACAAAAAAAATATGATTTTTTATACGGTACGGCAATCATACATACGGTACAAGTATACATACATACGGTAATCAATATGATTTTACATACTCAACGCAGATACTGTAAGACCGCAATATTATAAATGATACAAGAGCATTACAACTGTTTTACTACAGTCAAACATTACAATTCAATACGTACATATGCACAATGGTAGAGAAAACACTCTTTATATATGCTATCATACAATATAAGTAATTTATCACATTTCTACAATGACATGAAAAAAAATTATAGAGATATCTAATTAAATACATATAAGTATGTTAAAAATGTCTATCCCGCAGTCATCTGACCTCAAACTAGGCAGGCTCTCCTATGATACCCAGTCAGCTAACAAGCATATGTATGTATATTTTACATATAAGTATGCAATACAATACAATACAATTTTTCTTTATTGTACACCTAAAGGCACAGAAACAAATACATGAAGGAATCAAAAAAATGAATTCATGGATGAGACAGTTTTCTTAGGGATAAATATAGATTCTAAGTTGCAGTGGAGCCCTCACATATCTAGTTTTTGTAGTAAACTTAGTTATGCAGCTTATGCTGTAAAACAAATTAGACCACTTACTGATTTAGCCACTGCTAGGCTCGTTTACTTTAGCTACGTTCACAGTGTAATGTCATATGGTATTTTACTGTGGGGTAATGCTGTGAGTATTGATACCATTTTTATTCTACAAAAGAGGGCAATAATTATGATCTTTGATGTCGCGAGTTCCTACAAGAACTATTTAAAACAATTACAGTTATGACTGTGCCTAGCCAGTATATTTATGAAAATATTATGTATGCAAGAAAAAACTATTTAACTTTGGTAAAGAAAAATAGTAGAGGCAATTATAATACTAGAAATAAAGATAAATTGGCCATATTTAAACTTTCGATTAAATAAGGTGTCTCAGTCTTTTATTGGAAACTGTATTCGCTTTTACAATACAATACCAAAACTCATCATTAATCTGGCAGATAAAAAATTTAAATCTATTATTAAAGGAAATCTTTGTAAAAAAAATCTTATTACAAAGTAAATGATTATTTAAATGATAAAAATGCTTGGTGTGATGTAACTCCAGCTCTACAATAAATTTAGTTAAGTATATTGTATTACAATAGTTATATAATTAGTTAAGTATATTTTAAGTGCTTATTTTAAAAGATGCAATAGCACACCTATGGAGTTTCTTCCGCTGCTTCTTCTCCATAGTGAAGCATCTTCTGAAGCGGTGGTAGCATCATTTTGATGTACAAAAAGTGTTATTATGAACCAATTTTGAATAAATGAGATTTGAATTTGAAAAAAGTCTTAAGAACTCTTCCCTGGCTTGTCACCTTGATGTTTTTAGTTGAGCATATCAACATATATCCCTTTTTTGGTGCAATGCCTATGTTCAAGTATTAAAATTTAAAAATGTATACCGAAATGTTATAACTGATAGTGTATTTGATTGTCTTCAATAATTTTCAAAGCTAATTTTTGTCCCACTTACACATATTTGCCCTGGGGGACTTTATTCTGCTAATAATATATTATCTTGGGACATAATAATATATTGGGACATCTCGGCACACAGCCATCTGATTCCCAAACTAAGTGTCAAGAGAGCTTTGTGGTATGGTAACCAGATGGCTGATAAACTACATATATACATGTAAATATTATATATTTAAATAGATTTTTTTTCTAATTATTTTTCACACCCAGAAACAGGACAAATACTTGTGCTCATCACACAAATATTTATTCTGGGTGGGAATCAAACCCACAACCCCCTGGGCAACAATCAGGTTCACTAACAACTGCACTAATGGGCCTGTTAAAATACAAACAGAAGTAATGCATAGATGTATTCACAGTATTATTTAAGGACACACATGTACATGAAGTTAGTAACATTGAAATACAATCCATTAAAATTTAATCACTGATATTAGTTAACTGAACTGATGAGATAGTGAGCTGCAGAGCAGTGTTGATTAGTGGGAAGTTCTATGAATTGCAGGGAATGCAAATTTGATTGGGAGATAGTATGGAGATTTGTTCTGTGTGAAGAATTTGAGGAATTTAACATAATAAAATATCAATAAATTATTCAACATTTTAATAATATTACTAAGTACTGCTAAGTAGTATTTGTTTAATTTATTTATTTGTGAAGCATACAGTGATACATATAAAGTGTAGGGTTTTCTAAATATATAACTAAATAACATTTAGCTGCTTTTACATTGAAATGCCTCAAACTTGCATTCTTTTACACATTAGGATGTCCTACACAACCAGTTCTTACTGAAATGTTTCTTTAAGGTTGTATGAACCACAATGAATAAATCAAAACCCAGGAAATCATTCAGGTCATCAATCTCATTAATTGACCTTATGAGGAAAGAAGTATGTCCATATTTGGTTGAGCTATGAGAAACATGTAAATACAGGGAGGGTTTGCTTACAGACTTTATTATACTTTTTACAACAATTATTTTTACAGTATAGTATGTCCCTAGTTTGTGTACATGTATGACACTCCAAGGGGAACCCTTGTAGATGTTGGTATTTATTAGACATAGTTAATACGAAGTGGACCGAAAAACTGACACAGACTGCAAAAATAATCATTATTGTACCTAAATTTGATTAATTTTCACGAGTTATTTTGTAACTTTTTAGTGCATTTAGGTTGTTTTTTTTGAAGTTGGTCTTTTGTTTTGTTAATTTTCTTCTTTATTTACCAAAACATCACTCTCTAGCCATCTTTTACCTAGCATGGTATCCCGGGGGAGATGATATTTGATGTTTTCTTGAATGATTTCAGCTTCGGATCAAACTTAAATTTTATTTACTTGGTTTTCCCCTTAGTATTATTGTAGAACAAAGGCATGATACAAAAAGTTAAACTGAGTACATTATGTATTTATGTGACTATAATGTGTATCGATTTGGAAACATGATACACACTAGTGATGTAACGAAAGTAACTTTTTGAACATTCGCGATTGCGAATGTGAATATCTGCTACCGACATTCGCGAATGCGAATATTACGTTTTTGTAGAAAATTTCATAGAAGAATTTATTTTTGTTTCTTTACATTACATTATATATTTTTTGTCTTATAAGTTTTAATGAAAATTAATTTGTTAAGCTTGATTGCCCAAAGTAATGTAAATAAATAAATAAAACCGAATGATAAAGTAAAGAGTGAACATAATATGATCATATCGTAATCATATTATGATTACGAGGTTAAGTTATTTTTTCATGTATAAAAAAATATAAGAAATGCGATTATATTAAAAGAAAAGACTTGATAAAAATATTTTGATTTTATTAACCTAACTCATATTCGCAAATCATTTCGGAGACATCTGAATCTCCCATTAGCCAGTATCTGACCTATTTGATCAATAGTGAGCCTTAGTCTCCCTTAGCATATGTGTTCATCAACATTCACATTGCATATCTGCTTCATCATTCTTACATCAGCCATTCTCTCAACATATCCGAACCATTAGAGCATGCTCTTTCTCATTTGTAACCAAAACTTTCTTTTATACAAAGCATCTTCTTTATGTCAGTTATACTTATATGTGGTCAAGGAGTGGCAAGTGGCAATGCAACTCAACCACTTCATCTCTACCACATTTATTCTACTTTCATCCCCTTCAAATGAAAATGTCATTTATTCAAAATTGGTTCATTACAACACTTTTTGAACATCAAAATGAAACTACCACCACTTTGGAAAATTCCTTATTATGGAGAAGTAGCGAAAGAAACTCCATAGGTGTGCTTATGCATCTTTTAAAATAAGTACATACATACTTATATTACAATATTATACTGTGAGCTAATTTATTGTTGAGCTTTATCATTTAAATAATCATTCACTTTTTAATAAGCTTATTTACAAAGATTTTCTTTAATAATAGATTAAATTTATTTATCTGAAAGGTTAATGATGTGTTTTGGTAATTTATTGTACAAAGATTTCCTTTAATAATAGATTAAATTTTTTAATCTGAAAGGTTCATGATGTGTTTTGATAATTTATTGTAAAAGTGAATACATTTCCCCATAAAAGAATGAGACACCTTACTTAAGCGAAAGCGCAGAATGGCCAATTTATCCTTATTTCTAGTACATATTATAATTGCCTCTACTATTATTCTTTACCAAAGTTAAATAGTTTTTTCTTCCATACAAATATTTTTATAAATATACTCGCTAGGCACAGTCAAAATTGTAATTGTTCTAAACAGCTCTCGTAGGGACTCTCGACATCGAAGATCATAAATAGCTCTTATTTGCTCTCTTTTGTAGAATAAAAATGGCATCAATACTCGCAGCATTACCCCACAGTAAAATACCATAATTATGACATTACACTGTGAAAGTAGCTAAAGTAAACGAGCCTAGCAGTGGCTAAATCAGTGAGTTAGACCTAATTTTTAGTGACTGTGTCAGCATTAATAACCTTCCATACTGCTTTTATTTTATTATTGAAAGATTTGATTTTATTAGAGAAATAATTAGGTTTCGCTATTTTACAAACGATCTTAAACAGTTTAGAGTATTTCCTGACTCGCTCTTTGACCGCAGGAGAATGATTATAAAATATGCCCTCTCGCTATACGAGTCAAATAGAGTTTCACGACTTTTACGAAAACCCTTAGTCGCCTATTCACTGAATTTGAAGCCAGTACACTTTTGTGACTTCTTAACAATAAATATTTTTTATCTGAATAAAATAGGTTCGCGTTAAGGTCAAAATATTGCCTTCATTATAATACATGTACATAGGACCTAGCTTTCACTCCTGTACAGTAATGTTAGAGTTGTCTATTGTCACTTGTGCTACTGGCTCAAGAGTTGGCCACTCAGTAGCTGACCCAGCCCTCCATTCACATCACTACCTGCATTCACTCTTCTCTATATTTCAGCACTTAAAATAAAAGGACATCACACCTGCTATCCCCAAATAGGTAGGCAGAGGAATCTAGAACACTCCCACATTTCACCAGTTACTTTTAAGTCCCACAATGGAATAGGTGGTGAGCCTATTACAATACATTAGAGCCACTACTAGAAAATCTAAATTAGAAATAATTTGTACTGCCCGACCCAGGAATCGAACTCAGGACCTCCCGTTCAGCAGTCGCACTTGCAACCAACACGACCAATAAGACAGTCATACTATTTAATCTAATCATTTTTTTCTTAATTTTAATTTTTCATAAATTTCATTGCAGGGTACCTGGCTGTCAAGCAGTTGCCCACCATTGTTCAATTGAGGAGCTAGATGAAGGATTTTATCGTCAGTTCCATATTGTGGTTTGCGGTCTTGACTCCATTGTGGCTAGACGTTGGCTCAACGGCATGTTAACATCTCTTCTGCTGTACAATGATGACAGTAAGGAGTATTTTTAGTCATGTACAAAAAATGTCGTTTTTGTTTGAAATGTTGATTGAGTAAGCGATGTCATCATTGTTTATTTTTCTGTATCTTGATATTAATTATTATATATAAAACTATACAATTTACTGCCTCGTTGGTCGAGCAACAGAGAGCGCGAACGCCGATGGAGGGGTCTCGGTTACAAATCCCGAATTACTACTGGATTTTTGTAATTAGAATTTCTAGTTAAAATTTGTACTAGCGGCTTGAACACTGGACTGCCTAGACAATGGGCTCATCTTCCATTCCATAGTTGATATAAACGTAAATGTCTAAGTATGAAAGTGGATTACTGCATGTCCCCAGCTTGCCTCGTTGAGTGTTACAAACGTGACGCGGCGTCAAATAAAAGTACAGTTCATTTTCGATATTGCCTGATTTCAGGGAGCTTAGACCAAAGCAGTGTGATACCACTGATAGATGGAGGCACTGAGGGCTTCAAGGGCAGTGCGAGGGTCATATTACCAGGGCTTAGTGCCTGCATAGAGTGCACCTTAGATTTATATCCCCCCCAGAAAACATTTCCTTTATGTACTATTGCCAATACTCCCAGGTAAGTACATTTTGATGTCAACAAGTGTAATGGTGGTCATAAATTATTATATTATACAGTGTCCAATGAGCAGTGCACCA
>DWFO01003797.1:0-11936 GCA_018246595.1 Mimoniades nurscia nurscia
AACCACCCTTATTCCTAAAACACTAAAATCTAACGTGGCCTGACGTCAGTCATACCGGGCCATACATACATATGTACATACATGTATACATAGTGGAGTGCACATATACTAACAAACAGTATACATATTTTATAACCATCGATATATTTTGTACAAGGTTTTAAAGAATAATCCATAATATTGAATTATATCGGTATAATACAAAAAATAATAATGATTAGGGCACTGTGTACATAATTAGTGTTCATTATATTTAGTCAATTAGTTCATGCGTCGGATGTTATTAGCAGTTTTTCGCCCAACTATCCTGTTATGACGTTTCGTCTAGCTAGTACACTCGTGTCGTCAAGTGTCTACGGGAGTTTTCAAACTATTTAGTTACATTAATAACTTAATTGCTATTTATTTGTTATCTTGCTATTGCCAAGCTACGCCACATTCAGTGTATTTAATTATAATAGTCGAATATATTGAAAATGTTATCGTGCAAAAAGTTACATTTATGAATAACACTTACAATGTGAGATGAATAATAGACCGAAATGATATTGAATTAGGTTAGTCGATGTCCAGTTACAACGGAGAATGGTCCCTGTCGTAAACAGATGTGTTCTATATGCTACCTAAGTAAAGTTTTATATAGTTTTTGTTTAGAAATCGTTTTAATCGACTGTACCGTATAGCTCACTTTTAAGGACAATTCGTGTGTTGCAACCAAAACACTGATAATAAGTATAGTAATTAGAACACAATTGTATGCCTAACTATTTATGTAAGCGCTCGCGGTAAAGTTGTTGCCGATGAATGTTATTATTATTGACATTTAATATATTATTTTAACTTTAGTCATTGTATTTTTAATATGTATATTGCATTCTCATTCGAAATGCATTTTGTTATAAAGCCGCGTAAGAAAAACAAAAAAACTGATATTATTGATATGATTGACATATAATTTAATACAACTAATAATTTTACAAGTCTATACATACATATGTATAACTGTTAGTATATTTTAAGAAATTTGAGATACAAGTTTATAGAACGAACGAAAGGCGTGTACGAAATCTGTTTGAGCTTAACTCTATTATTACTCAAGGGACTCTACGACTACGAGCTCTACGAAACTCGAACAGCTGAAAACCGCTCAGTCTCTTTTTTTACTCACAACGCTGGATATTGACGAAATTCGTAACGATTTCAATCAATTCTTTCTTGAACATCTAAAATGTTGACGTTCATTTATAATGAATTTGAATTATATTAAAATACATTTTATAAAGGTTTTACAAATAATAAGCTGCTTCTTATTTAATCAAAGTATACGAGTGCGCTATATTTAACATCGATTTTCGCACACAAGTTCAACAAATATGTCAACCATTTTTTACTGTTTCGTGTATTCATATTATACATAAGAGCACATATAAACATGATATAATTACATTTATTGCCTCGGTGGTTGTGTTGGTTGCAAGCGCGACTACCCATCGGGAGGTCCTGGCTTTAAATCCCGGGTAGGGCACTAATAGATTATTGTAACTTAGATTGTCTTGTCTCGGAGTCTGGAAATATGTCCACATAGTATTAGGCCACTACCTTATCCCTGTAGCTTGGGACCAGAAAACGAGCTAAAGTAGCACTTGCAACAAACACGACCAACGAGGCATTAATTTTAATATACTGTATTAAAAATCAAAGGCAATTTCAAAATCATGTAAAATAATTTTATTTCTCTATGAGCTATTAAAACTCTCTGTATATTTTTTCCTAAAACACGTCAATAAAAAAATAAAGTGCTAATATAATATTGATAGTGATTATATACTATTTTATAAAACAAAATATTCTAGAAAATATTTAAAGAAACATGTATTTGTAATCCTTTGCTTAAAAAATATGTATTTAAATATATTAATGATACGTTTTTATCAAACTTGGGTAGCTTCAGGATCTGTTATTAATTCGTTAACTTTCAGAAGGTGTAGGGTATCCTCATCCAGTTCCTTTACGTTTTTGATATATGGTTTTCTAATGCTAGTAATATACGGATCTGAAGTATAAAGAAGGGTGTGAAACACATCTTCATTTGTAGCTGATCGTGAGCACTTTCTAGCATGATGTAGGCGAAATTGTTTGTAATCCTTGTTACGGGATTCTTGTGCGTCTTCTGAAAGTTGACCAATAGGAAGTACTGCAAAATGCTTTATGATACTTTCGCCATGTATCAAAATTTTGTGTACTGATGATGGCATATAATACCATTCATAATTACTAACATATATTCTGGCAGTTTCTATAGCGTACCTGCCAAATTTTACAGCATCTATCATTACACCTGATGAAAAAGCCTGCAGAATTATATAAAGTCGTTTCATCAAATTAATATGTACTCCTGTAATTTCAGCAGAGCAGCTTGATTTGTAAATAAAACTTCTAGGTGTATTACCGTCATTAGTATTACCGGTAGCTTGTCGTGTTTGGGCGATAATCAATCAAAGTTAAGATAATAAGTTACTGAATATTCGGAATCCAACCAACTACTATTCTTCATTGAAAAAAGTTGTTTATTCCGTGCGGCTTCCATCCATCGTTTATTGAAAGAAGGAATAATATGTCTTTGAGTATCACTGATGATAAAACACATGTTGTCTTCAGAGATTTGATAATTTTCTTTCAAAACTGTTGACAATGCCTCAAAAGTTTTTCCTCCCTCGATATAGGAAAGTATTAAATCACGTTTAGAACACTTGAATGTAGACATTTTATAAAGTAGGTAACGAAATTAAGTAAATTATAGGTATTCGTTGCAATCGTCCGTTTAATTATCACTACAAAGTTGTAATAAATACGAAAATACATACATTAACGCTTTATATATTATTTGAAATTTTAGGGTGGCGTGCATCTAGTTGATAAAAATTTTCATATACATAATGAGTGCAAAATACTCTATTATCAATAAATTATTCATAACAATTTACAAAACACACCGCAAACTATTGATATGGGTAGAAAAATAACTGAAACCGCAACAGATAGCGATTTCCCGTGTTTGAACGATTCTTATACTTTTACTCATAACTCCGAAGTTCACAAAAATTTCATAATTTTTATAAATGTCTTTAATGAATAACTAGGCTACAAATCACCTTCAAATACAAGACGTGGGGAGACGTGGGTAAAAGTCAAAAGTCTCGATGAACTTGGAAAAGACCTTTTTTCGCCACATTTTATTTAGAAATTATTTTCACTAAAATTTTAACTTAAAGTTATAAATGTTTTAACTGCATCAAAATTTACAAAAGATAAGCTTTTCAGAAATGTATAATACTCTATATCTATTCCTGTGAAATTTTACATTAAAATCACTTTAAAAGTGATGAACTGAACAGGCTTTAAATTAGCATCTGTAGAAACAATAAATTTGTCGCATGACTATAAATTTAATTTACATAGTATATATAAAATTCATTCATGACAGTTTAGTTTGAACCTTAAACTATGAATTAAAATAAAAAAAGTACGGTAATAGCGACATTGAGAAAAACCATTTTTGATATGCCGTTCTACCATTTTCCATAGTGCCACGGCCGGAACATATTGTTTCAACTTTTGATCATTCAGCCATTGGGTCACTTTTATATTGAAACAGCAATGCAGGTACTTTTTCTGTATCAGAAACAGGTATGGCGACGTTGGTTTCCTAAATAGGAAGCTTTATATTTTTTAAGTAAGTAAAGTCCTAAGTACTACTAGTGTGTAGGTTTTTTTTAATATTATTGTTAGTGGTGGTAGTTTCATTTCGACGTGCAAAAAATGTTGTTATAAACCAATTTTGTATTGAACCAAATTTGAATTCGTCCCTAATATTATGCAGTAACCCTTATATTGAGTAATTTTCCTATTGTGCAATATCCCTAATATTGTGTAATATCCCTAATATTGTGCAATATCCCTTATATTGTGTAATATCCGTAATGTTGTGTATTTAGACTTGCGATATATATATATATATATGTATGTATATAATGGAATACATTCCGTCAATTAAAAAAACATAAGCAATAAATCATTTTCATGTAGCCATAATTTTCTATTATGTACTTTGCATTTTTTTAACAAATAAAACACATTCTTATTATAATAACTTTATTTTTGTGTAGTACTTTATAATTTGTATAGAAAATGTGCAAATATTTATGTGACAATATATAAAACTGAATTCACATAAGCAAATACCTTGGTAATACTAAGGAATTTTATAATACTAAATACACTTAAGATGTGGGACGGTGAAAAAAAAACATTTCGAGTTGAAAAAGCTTAAATCGTGTAAATATTAACATTTAACCAATTCATTAAAAACTAGATACAAATCGATTCCTAAGATTCGAATGCAAATCAATTATGACATGAAGATATTCACAGATATTCATTTGTAACTATTTATGTTAAACAGATGATATTGAATTAACTTCATTGTATATATAATTTTGACACAACCATAGAATCAAATTAATTGACTCTGTATAAAGAACAAAACATTGACCTTGAAGACTTTGCCCGTGGCAAAAGCAAATACAACACCTACCATTTATTTCTCACCGTCCCGTTAACATCGATAATGTGAAAAGTAAAATTATAATAGCCTAAACGGTAAATACAAGGATAAAGTTACAAATACTAGTTTTCAGAAAGTTATACGAATAATGTTAACAGTAACGATTTACACAAAATCGCTGAGATCTGTTCAACTTAACGTTTCATTGACGCTTGTCGAGAGCGAATGACAATAATTCTCATCAATTGAATACACAAATACTAAATCATTCTTAATATGAGTATCGTCGTCGCCAAATATTTTTTTGCGTAAAGATCTAATAAAGAAAAGCAGTGTTAGATGTGTTCAAATATTTTATTACAAATATATCCTCACGCCAAGAACCTTACGAGGCAAACAGGGAGGCACAGAGCAGTGATTATTTGTAATATCACAGGCCGGGCTTGCTTCTTCAACACTTTTTACTTCATACACTGTTATCACTGCTTAGAAACAAAAAATAATATGAACCAAAAAGTCGCTCAACACAACATACTCGCCATTCGCTCATCGACAGTGGTGAAACAAGTCCTCTTATAACAGAAAAGTAACACTCACAAAAGCAATTGGTACAGCTTAAGAAATACTTTATTCGGTGGAATGATGACGTAATACAATTTATTGAAGCGTCACGAAAATACATAATAATAACATAAGCACTGTCTTCTAAAACAAAAAAATATCATTTATATGTAAGCCAGAGTTACAACTTCGGGAAAAGTACATAATATACAGTCATATATGTGTGACATTTAACAAACAATAATAGTTTATTAAGATAGCGACTCACTAGCAATACGATACTAAATAATGAGGGCGATTTAACAAGAGAATTAAAAACTGTCGTGCACCATCGCCACGTGGCACACGGTAAAAATTCGCCGTCGATAGAACCGCATCGCGATAACGACCGACACCGGACACTAAGGTCCACCTACCCCTTTCATATAATTAATCTAAGATTTACCTAAAGCTGATCAATGAACACAGACACTTGGACACGTAGCTTGTCCAAGAAATGTAACAGCATTATTTAATATTTTTGAACCGTACAATATTAATACTATGGATGCAAATATTGTATTTTAATATTAATAACCGTTGAAAAACATACTAGTAAATATAAACAGTTTATGGCCACTAGAAAAATCTAGAAGAAATACTTGTAAAGATTTTGCCGTAATGCTCTGACAATTAACGAAGAAACGCAATAAAACATTTCTTTAAGAACATCAACGGAATCATTATATCGTCTAAAATATTTATGAAATAACGTGAGATATAGAAATCGTTACGTATAATTTTAAAGGATTATGCTCGAAGTTTCCAATCAGGACCTTGCAGGCCCATTTTGAACGACTTCACGAATGAACGAACGAACGAACGAAACACCTCTAGTCTCAAGTGGAATAAAAAAGGGTATTTCAAATAAGTAAATTAGACATTGATTAGCTGCCTTTTATGAATAATATTCGAATCTATTAAGGAATATAATATAACTAAATTAATTAACTAATATATCAATTTGCATTGAATCAGACGAGAAATAAACCTAAAACAGTCTTAACAGTCGTAAAAATTACAATGATACATAATAGAATGACATGAAAATGTGCGGATAAGTATAAAGGTACATATCAAAGTTAACAAGACTTGAATAATGACAAATAAAAAATATTTACAAAAATCATCGTAGGTACGAATATTATCAAAGATGTGTTGTAATATTCTGGAAAATTCTATATTATTTAAACATATTAATACATAATGTGATGTATTAATACACAATACGTACACATAACACATGTGGACATAACAATACGAACTAACTATAAATATTCATAAGAGATTTCACAATCAACTAGCACCTATTAAATTATATTACAAAAAATCTTTTTCTTTTAAATTGTTCTATTTATTTGTCTAGGAGAATATTGAAAATGTTATACAGTATATAATACACAGTTTAAATTCGTCGCTGCACACGATTTTGTACTGTTCGATAATAGACAACATCAACTGCAATTCCTGATTTTTAAATATTGTTATTGTTACCAAGACTGCATTATGTGCGAAACGCACTATACGCACGCATGTTAATGCGGTATTTTCGATATTTCCTTCGCGATAACGTTTCTAAAGCACAAATAAGGCACATGGAGATATTTTTAAGAAATATAAATGAATATTCAAACGCGTTAAATATTTCATATTTATGCAATGTAACCTGTAATCACAATATGACCGATTCAGAATGAATAACGTTAATGTATAATATGTAATGTAATATGTGACATTAACTGCAATATACACATTAAATATGTAACGTTAAACTTAATGTTACACATTAAATAGGTAACATTAAAGTCCCGCATTACGGAGTGATGTGATCAAATGTTGGTGACAAACTTTTGCTGTTAACACAATAGTTATTAATTGTTGTTGTTAATAATATATTAATTGAAAAATTTCTCAAAGGAAATATCGAACGGCATCGCTATGGTTACCTAGCCACTGGGATGCCAACAACACAGTGACAGAAAATTCAATAGAATACATACATACACTAACATTACATTAAAATCAACAGTAGTACGAGTTCAGTCTTTATTTGTGGCGTAAATTTCGAATGGTGGAGTCTAATTTGAGTTTACAAAAAAACGATTGCAATTTTGGAATTGTTCTCAAACTTGAAATTTTATCGGAACACATGTAAACGACACGTTATAACTGACCAACGCGTTCCCTAGCTTGAGGTAGACGGAAGACGTAAATGTAATCTAGCATTCTGTGACAAATCTAGCGCGTATCTTACAAGGCATCGAATTTTCTAGATCACCTTATACAATTCGACACACTATTGATTACTACTATGCCTAGATCTAAACTATCGAAGTAAATATTTACAGGAATGTATCTATTTTAATATACTATGTAAGTTACAATCCTTCTCACATTGGATTTATATTGTTGTTTTTGTTGAAGATTTGAATATTTTTTAATATCACCGCATTCCTTATTCGAAGTTATTAGATATATGTGTTATTTGTAAAGATTTAATATTGCTAAGTATATTTTCACGCCGGGTCTGTTACGGGGTGGGCAGAGAGTTCCGCGTGCCGTATACCTCTGTCCTTACTGACCCGACGTTCTTATTCTACGTTTTAAAAGTATTGCCACGAAGTTTCATAATGAAATTCATATTTAGGAAAATGTTATACAATATTTTATAGAGAGGTGATGTTAATTAAATACATATATTAGAATGAATAATGGCACAATAAAGAATTATATTTTTTTTTCTCAAAGCAGAATATATTGGAAATTAACTTTTTCGCTCATATAATAAATTTAATTTAGCAAAGTTAAAGTAATTTTCGTTTACCTAAATAATCATATTTTTTTATAACGATTGACATACATTGTGCGAACATTTAAAATTCACATATTATTTATGAAAAATGATAAAGAAATGTATAGAGAACTAGATATTTTTGTATCTACAAAATTAACAAAAAATCGTATTTTTATTACTAGGATTTTTTTTGTAATTCACATAATCACAATTAACTATAAAAAAAATTTTTGTTTAGGTTAGATTAGATGTTTAGGTCTCAAAATTTCAGATTTGTGATCACACTGAACCTAAATTTGAAGTTAGATTTTTATAAGCGAATCACTAACCATTTTTGAACGCCAATTTAGTTTACCTACTGTTCAATATATTTTAACAATTTGAAACGGGTCATAAGTTTCAAGTCCGCACGCACATTTGGGCTCTTTTTCAAATTCAAATAAATAAACGAGATTTTTTCAATTTAAAAAAGTACATTGCGTCATATATATAACAACAAATATAAAAAACATAAAGAGACATGCCCTGCCGTTTCAAGAGCATTAACAATTAATAAAATGAAAAAAAAAACATTAAAATTTACTGAGTGGTCAAAAAGGTCGAATTGTGACGAAACTGCACATTTTTTTGGCGATCCTGGTAGACTAGTGTGTGTGTGTGTGTCATTGCGTGCGTGCGTACGTACGTGTGTGTGTGTGTGTGTGTGTGCGCGCGTGGAGCCGGGTTACCGGTGGGCGGCGGCGCGGGAGGCGCGGGCGGGTCAGGCGGTCACTTTACGAGGCTGGAGAGCGAGCGGGATCTCAGTGTCGGCGAGTGCGTGCGCGCGGCAGGCGGCGCCGCCCGCGCACAGCCGCGCGCGCCGCGAGCGCCGCCGCGAGCTGCGCCGCTCGCCGCCTGCCACACGCCACACGTCACGCCGCGCCCGAGTCGCGCCACTCCGCCGCGTGAGCTCACCGCTTCAACGACGCTATCACTCTTTTCACATTATACATCTACCCATCGACCGTATAAACGACAAGCGTTTATGCGGCCTTATTTTTTTAGCCAACTTTATATCACATGTCCATCATGTGAAGATTTTAAATATTTTTGATAATACATATCTTAACAGTATTTGAAATATGACTCACGTGGCGAAGTGGACAACGTACTAACAAGTCGTTAGGTACACGTCAGAAACATTTAAAATGCAAACACATCGATAAAATTACGTTTCCGGATATTTACAACTTACAATACATGTTTATTCAATTTTCAGTCACAGCAAGATAACAAAATGAACGCATTCCTAATTAATAAAAATAATTTTGAAGAACATGTGCATCTATTTGAATGATTCATTCATTCATAAATTGCATGTAATGTTGCCATTAACATCCGTCAACGTGGCGTCAGAAGTACCAAATAAAAATATTTGCTACATGATACACACATATATGTATATCACTCTCTACGATATCTCCAGTAAAACATTAAAAAGCTACAAACATCCAAACGTAAACATTAAAAAATTACAAACGTGAAAAAACACGACATGTTTGATGCTGAAAAATTATCGCTGCACTTACCGGAACACGAAGTTTAGATTATATTGAAAAAAAAAAATGCTTTACTCGGAGGCGTTTGAAGCAATCTTGTCCGAAATTGATATAAAAAACTTGAAATTGTGAATTTATAAAAAAATACAATCCTCTGGTGAGTTCATAAAAAATTTATGCAAAAAAAATTATTTCGTGTTATAAAAAAGAAATAAATATAAATATGTGTTTAGGCTAATTCATTATTTGGCACATGAATGATTCAAACATTCTCAATGAATATGATGAGATAATTAGGTTTATGATAAAACATTTCATTCGTAAAGCCTGTATAGATGTAGCGTAAGACTGAAACAATGTATGTTCATGTGAATTTTAGTTGCTTCTCGTCGCCAGAATACTGTGTTAGAGCAACTACACGGTCACATGGGCGTGAGAATCTTAATACAATTAAGCTAAGCTTATAGTGGATGCGTTTTGCAGCGTTCGAATGAAGATTAATATATTTCTACCCACCCGAAATAACGTCTTTCAGTAAGTCTTAATTTTATTCTAACACTATTTTAGCATCAAATCGTAACAATTAATAGTCGAGTTTTTAAAAATGATTCATAAGAATTTTCAAAAAAAATCCCTTATCTTATTATCTACCAAAACACGTCAGGTCTGGAAGGGTGGGGATATGTAGCACTCAATGCTCTCTGCCTACCCCGTGATGGACCTGGCGTACTGGTATGTCTCATATTCCGACACCAATTTCAATATTGTACAAAGCTACAAAGGCATTTATGTTGGACTATAACATTTTTACTATCGCATCGGACCTTTCTATGAGGTGGGTTCGCGCCAAAACGGTAGTCTATAATAACATAATACATATATAAAAAATACAAACACAATTAGTACAGCAGTTACCAAAACAATATAATAAACTACGCACACACACAGACATACAACATACATTCGAAACATGAAAAAAACGTGCAATATGTGAAAACTCATGCCGTGCGTAAAATGACAGATTATTTGAGTAATCGACATTTAAAGTGAGCGCTAAACGACGTAATGGTCGCGAGATACATTTGGCTGGTTCCTTATTCAATCACAATATGTTTTATACGTAACAGCATAAGGCATAATCTTTCAACTACGTCACCAGTTCGTAACAAATCTGAATACAATCACAACTCCTATTCCATTATTCCAGGGAGTACCTACTGCACCCTTCTGCACACGCCATTGGCATAATACAGGTGTTACATGTTAATCTCGCGTACAACGAGGAGGAACACTTCAATTCTAAGTTTCAGTGTATTTTGGTTAACACACGATAACAAAATTATTGAATACTAAGTATAAGTGTTACTCAAGGGTGGAACACCAAGTGAAGGATCGGTGGCTATCAGAATCTGATACTTGAATGGGCTGAAAGTTGTACGAATAGTAACATTTCATTAAACCGTGCTATTACCTCTCCTGTTCTTACCAGGTACGATGTCAGCGCTCAAATCAAATACCGAAAACTACAATAGGACCACCGTATAGGACCACTCTCTTCTTTCTACTGCGGTGTTTTTTAATACAATAAATTTTAATCGAAATACACAATACAACTGATTTTTTTTTTGTATACATACAATGATTCAACGTATTAAAATTTTCCAACAATGAAATAGAAAATTAGATAGAAATTATATCATTTATACCATTTTAAGCTTGTAAGTCATAATAGGTATTAAGATATGTTCATTGTATGCTGTATACACAGTGTTTCAGTGAGAATCATTTCACTTCTCTCATATACGGTGGTCCCATCGCGTTGCAAACGGAAACAAACGGAACACACGCGCCAAAGCGACAAGCTCGCACCCTTAGCCTAAACCGTGTTGTCAGTACAAGCTTCGAAGGTCTGTTTCTCCTTTGAAAAGAATTAAAAAAACAGGATTACTTTTTCGAATGTTTTCCAAATTGAAATATATGAAAAAATATTTAAATTTTGAACTCTTTATATGGTTGTAATCCTCAAGATAACTAGAGACAATATCAGGAGAGAGAAGGCATGAAAGACCCTAATACTAGAAGGTACTATTATGTATTTATTTAGATATCTTTGTGCAGTACTTCATGTGTTTACACGCATGTCATTTTACCAATCAAGGTACCGTGTACGATTTACTTTAACACGACTTGTAACGGAAACCACGCCCACTCAATCCTATATGTTCTCTGGCACACGCATACGGGCAGGAGAAGGAAACCTTCGGTGGGCCGGTTAGTCCCGCGCACCAGGCGGGCGGACGGGGGCACGGTACCGGCGCGGCGGCGCGTTTAGAACAAGAACTCTAGGCACGCGACAAGCACGTAGAGAGCGGTGCTCTCGCGCGCGGCGGCCGGCGGGCGGCGCGGCGCGCGCGGCGCGCGGGGCGCGGGGCGGCGCGGC
>DWFO01003798.1:0-11936 GCA_018246595.1 Mimoniades nurscia nurscia
TCCATAGTGGGACGTAAACGTAACCGGTGAAACGTGGGAGTGTTCTACATTCCTCTGCCTACCTCTTCGGGGATTATGGGCGTGAAGTTACGTAAATTCTTAATTGCAAAATATGTATACATGTCTCATATTGAAACCCCAAATCTAATAATCTAAGCCTAGCGTAAACTAAAAGTAATCTTATCGTAAGCCTAACTTAAGCACATCCTAACCTAACTTAATCATCTAAAATAAACATTTAAAAGCTAAACGACTAAGCTATCATTAACAAAAATTTCAGTCAAACAATTCGTAACGTCAATTGAACAAATTTAAATTTAATTCAGTCAAACAATTCGTAACTTAAATTGAACAAATTTAAATTTAAATTAAACTTCTAATTTTAAATTAAACTTCTAATTTTAAATGATACAATTCTAAATTTGAGTTAAACTATTCTAAATTTAAGTTAAACAATCCCAATTTTAAATAATACTGTTACAAACTAAAATTATTTTAAATTTAAATCAAACAGTATTAAAATTCCATTTCACATATGTATATATGTACATTGCACGTTGTAAATACAGTTGCGATGTAAATTGCGAAGTGAGTGAGTATTTTTTTTTATTCATTTTTCCTTGTTTCTTGTTTAAACGTTGTTCTCAACGTGGCTGCGTTGTGTGTAATTTAAAGGACCATTATATTTTATGGCCTACCTGTAATAGATCCGAGGCGGTCATTACGGGGCGTTTTAAAAATCTGACATTTCTGTTATATTCCGACTCATCGGTGACCACTTGTTTCTCGTAAATGATTGCAGTTATTGTGTCGATACGAATCGTTCGATAGATGTCGATGCAGTATGATAATGTTTGAACAGGAATATGATGAAAATACTTTAGTGTTCAGTTGATTGGTGGACGGAGGTCGGTCGGATTAGAATCCAGGACCTGTCGATCAGTAGTCGCGCTTGGAGCCACTCGACCGACACGAGAGACATTATTTATTTAATATGTATATAATTTTTTTTATTTATTTTATTTATTTAAACTTTTGCAACACCTTAAACTAAGGGATACAAGGGCGTATATAATATGCGTATATGTGTATAATAAATATGAGCTATCGGCTAACTAATACATATTTGATTCCAAAGTAGGTGTAGCCTCTGCTCTGGTCATCAGAAAGCTGATAAACTACATTATACATTTAGATATTATACTTATCTAGATATTTTTATACTAACATACAAATCAAATACACGTGCTAATCATAATTATATTTTTCCTAGGTGGGAATCGAATCCGCGACCCCCACTTAGCAGTCACTTACCACTAAAACAGCAGGCCGGTTATATATGGACATCATTTTAATATAGAAATAGAAATGAGTTTCTCCTATGCATTGAGAATGAGTTGTAGAAGCTATCAACAGTAATATACACATGTTATCATTACAAGCGACACCTGGGGGCAGTAATAGCTTACTGCGGCAATGTTATTGTCTCAAATTCCACTCGGCAAGCTAATTGTTATACTTTGTAGAATCCATCTGGAGTATTACAGCACCCTCGCCTCGACTACTTTTTGTTACGTTATAGTTTAATAAAAATATACCCTCTGACCATTCCTTTGGAGGAATTACTTGCGATGCGATGTTACGTTATGTTAACAAAGATATGATATATCTTTTGTATATTAGCAAACAAAGTTTTAACTAAGATTTTAACTGGAGTTCGCGGCTTATGGATTTGTTTATGTAGTCTGAACAAAAAAATTACGTTGTGTTTCTGATACGATTCTGGGACGTATTGATATTACTCGCTTGGTGTTAAGTGTCTCTGGAAATCGTTCTGGTCTTAGAACGCAATTTTCCAAAGTACCTACACATGCTGATTTATCGACAAAAACATAACATCACGCATACAATCTCCGGAGAGGTGACGGAGGAGTTTAGTAATTCGAGTCATTACAAATATCACATACCTATTATCATCCTCATCACCTGGATTTACTGATGTTAGGTATTATACTTTCAATCCAGATCCCTTACGGAGTCGACAGACAAAACGGAATTACAGCTCTATGCCTCCTTAACGGTTTTTTATGTTAGAGTTGACTGGTAGAGTATTCTATTAGAAATAAAGTGCAATCTTTGTAACATAGCTGTAAGTTAACAATAAGAAATAAATTATACAAAAATAAATAAGAAAAATATTAATAGATACAATATTGCATTCGCAATCCATCTGGTAGAAACTTTTATTAATGTACACCTATTTTAATGCTGGTAACCAACCTAGATTCAGTTCCATGTCCTGGCCGCCTATGGACAGCAGCGTAGGCGGTGCGCCAAGCTGCGCTCTGCGGTCCTCAACCAGCATGCCCAGCGTGGGGATTGTGGGCATAACCTCTCGGGGGAGGCGTATGTCCAGCAGTGGGCAGCAATAGGATGATGAAAAAACTTAGGTTCTTAGCTTGAATCCCTTCGCAGTACTAGTTCTACTTGTTTGCTAAGCGACAGTTTATAGCAAAAATCACAGGGGAATGTATTATTATTCTAGCTGTAGATACTTCTACTCACCCCTGTGCGATGGGACCTGTGAATAGGTACTGCACTCCTCTGGCCGCCTACCTCTTCGAGGAAACAGGCGTGATGTTATAGTAACTTTTTTGGAATATAAGGTAGATGTTTCGCTGGGTAGCCAAGTTATTTCCCAATTACCAGACCTTGATATCTTTTTTGTAGCAATAAGAATGAAAAAGAATTTGATTTGGATTGAGGTTGAGATGAACTTGGGAACATATACATCATTAAACACAACAAGTATTATAATTAGTACTTAAGGTTTAATATGTATGTAGGTATATAATTTTTCTATTCCCAGCGATAAGATAAAAAAAATTAAAAACATTTATTCCACCACGCATAGATTATTAAACGGATAATAACATTTATGACATCAATTTATTGAGATTGTATAAACAGATTTACTAATTGCGTTTCCTTACTGTGTTCGCCATGTCAACAAGTCATGTCATGTCAACAATAAGGGATTTAGCAGTCCATCAAGAATAACATTTTTTGCTGTTTTTCAATAGACCAATAGATGTTGTAATGAAGACATAATTTTTTTTCATCAGACAAACATAATTTTTTTTCTAGACAAAAAAAAATATGTTCATCATTATTGTTATTTTTACATCGTCATGCCTTATGCTTTACTGGGTAGACAGACAGGGTAGACACCAAATAACAAATATTTCTATAATTATATACACAATGCGTTTTTTTACATTAACTCCTCTATACATACAGCTGTCTAATATTCATACCTCGTACAGTTTATTTATATAGCATACGTAATATAATAACGAAATACGTAAATTCACGTCTGGATTCGCCGGCCATAAATCATAGTTACAGTTACAATTTCTAGTTAGAAAAATCCAATGGTCTCGGGATTGGAACCCAAGTCCTTTCGATCGGCAGTCGCGCTCGCAACCACTAATCCAACGGGGCAGTTATACGATATATAAATAAATATACAATATAATCAATTTATGCTCCTCCAAGAATCTGTAAATGTTCATACCTAATATGTAGCTTACGACCGCCATAGCAATTTGCTCGTGGAACTTTATAAGCGTAACCATTTTATTTAATGTAATAGTCGCCAATGTACAGCCCTGATCTTACGTCCACTACAATATATATCCCTTATCTTAGAATTAAGCAGTAATTAAACGCATTTACTGCCGTACAGGATTAAACGTGAGCGCTTCGTACACATTAATATCACACATGAGATGAATCACTCGTCCGCACGCATTATTTATTTGCATTCGTTAAATATTGATATGCAAATTACAAGCGCAACTTGTACAAGCGCAGCGCGGGAAAAGGTCACGAATTGATCTTTACGAGCGTGCCTCATTTGAGCGTACCAATTAAGGGTGACTTAATAAATTCAAAACTAAAATTAAACACGCCGCATTTAGTCGTTCAAGAGCGTCGCAAAAAAAGCTGTCGTCCGATAACTGAGCCGTACCAAAAAAGTAAGCAGTATCATTAAGCACACAAAATATGTTTTCCATTTACACAGACGCTTCGGTTATAATTTTGTATACGCTGAGTGTTTACTCAGTAAGAAGTGCTTCGGATCGGTAACACCTGCCGCGTTTTCCCACGGCCGCGTTCGGTCGTCTTCGGGTACGTTCGGCGATCGTCGGCCGCGCGCGCAGTCCACTTGCATACAAATTACGTACAAACCGATAGATAAAGGTGGCATTGTATTGGTGCGTGCTTATCTCGACCGTCACGCGTCAACAGAGATGTGGCACGACCCTAATGCTTTTTGATGTACGTGACTTTGCGTATCTATGCCGTCATATTACACCCATCAATCAGCATACTGTTTTTATTGTAGGTACTATAATATTGTTATGATATGCACATTGTACAGTTCCTTTGAATTGACATACTGTTTCATGTGATTACGTACGCTATCGAACTGTAAGTTAAATAAATAATAACAAAAAAAAACAAATTTTCAAACGAAAATCTACAATTAATGATAAGTAAACGGAAAAAAACCACAAACATACAATACCCAGTAACCCAGTAATATCATTACCTTATTTGACCGGACTGACAATTATCATAGTTATTCATAGGTCCTCAAAGTTGTCAACGCAATAACGGTACACTATAAAAAATGCAACCTGGTGTTTACAGCCGTGGGCTCCGTTATACAGAGCAAAAAGAAACGAATATACGCTTACGCGCGGCAAACAGTAAAAATAGTGCGCGTAAAAATAAAGTAGCCATGCATAATTGGCTGGAACAGGACCTGACTTGTTGCTCGCGTTAATAGATCGAAAAATACAGTGTATAAAATGGCAACATTGTAGTTTTTACCGTTGCGGGTACCGGTGGCCTGTACTACGAGACTCGACGCGCTACAAATCATTGGTTACAAAAGTTATAGTCTGAACATGTTGAGACCTGTCCATTAAGACTGGGATATTACCTATATGTGATAGTTTTCGTTTTTCTTTTGTATATTTAGCTCGACCGAACGTATATCGTCCCTACTCAAACAATCGAGAACACATCTTATTTACAAATATATACTTGGAATTAAACGTTATGATCGCCTTGAAATTTCTTTTATTGTTACTTCTAGCGAGTGTGCATTGATATTTCTCGAATGTTCGAGGGTAGATCTTAATTATATTCCTTACAACAATTATCACTGCGAATGTACCTACATGGAATTTCCTGGAATAATCGAGAACAATAGTTGTTATTCATATACTCGTACATATTAGAAATCATTTATCGTCGAAGTTTTAATTGGTAAAAATAACTTTCTCGTAAAAAATTTGCTACTATTAGCGAACAACTATTTTCATACTAGAACAACAAGATGCAATCTTCGCTGCTAATCAGCAAAATACTAGCAATAGTACCTTCCTTCAAAACCCAGGTCACCGCGTTCTATGCACTTCTGAATAACGAAATTAATGGTAATTAAAAATATATCAAAATACATCCACTGCCTCGTTGGTCGTGTTGGTTGCAAGTGCGACTGCCGAACGGGAGGTCCTCGATTCAATTCCCGGGTCGGGCACTACTAAATTTTTTAATTTAGATTTTCTAGTAGTGGCTCGGAGTCGGATATATGCCCGGTGTATAGCAATAGGCTCACCACCTATTCCATAGTGGGACGTAAACGTAGCTGGTGAAGCGTGAGAGTGTTCTACATTTCTCTGCCTACCTCATCGGGGATGACAGGCGTGATGTTACGTTTAAAAAAAAACAATAGTTATATTGCAACTTCTTTAATTACATCAAAATCGAAGTATTCATATTGCGTTATGCTTACAAATACAATAAAACTAGACAACAAATTGCACTGGGTGTTTTATTTTATTTATTCATTTTTTATTTACGGCTCGAAGTCACGGATAAACAACATTACGTGTACAAGTGCCTACAGTTGATGTTCAATTTTTTAATCTTTTTGTAATTTACCTCAACGAGTGTTAATTAAATATCAATATGACCGCAAAAACCCTACGATATCGTACACGGTACAGTCGAGCGAAAAATACGCATCAATTCTATAGTAACTTTTTAATCGAGTACAGTTCCGCACACAGTAACTTAGATCTTCCCGCTGAAATTTTAGTAGTGCCTCGGAGTTTGGACATGTACCCGGTGTGTGGCAATAGGTTCACCACTTATTCCATAGTGGGCCGTAATCGTAACTAGTGAAACGGAAGTGTACTATATTCCTCTGCCTTCCTCTTCGAGAATTATACCTTTCGAATTCTTTGTCGTTTCATGCTTATGCCTACTCTACTATAGTTTATCTAATCAACCCAGTATCTAAGTGTTTTTAAAATATTTTAAAGCCTCTCTCTGATGTTAGAATTTCATTCTTACTCTACATGATCTCTACAAGATTTGAGAGCATCCAGAAATCTTTAAACACACCTTGATTATACTATGTGCAAGTACAGAATCATTAAAAAAAAATCCGTTGCTACCAGTCGTTTATCGTTGCATAATAAATATTTTACGAGTAACAAGCACATAATATCTATGAGACCTTCCATTTAATTCTCACGTGTAGGTACTACATAAATGTGACAAGTAGAAGTGACAATAAGTTTATGGCTTGAAGATTCAAAATGAAATCCCGTGACACCTGGTGTCAGATTATTAGTTTTTTTTTTTAATTCAATTTTTCATTAGAATGTAGATATCCTCAAAACGTAAATATTGAGTTTATCTTGCTAGTATTAAAAAAACCTGTATGTATATAAATACCCATGTAGGTACCTATATCAAGTTATATTCAACAATTTGATTTCGTTATCTTGTTAGTAATAAAAAATAATTTCAACGTATCCGCCAGTTACCTTTGAAGCAGTGTCTAATACTAAAGACCCGTTGATAAGTGATTAAAGAAAAAAAAAGTTACATTTCTTGCGAATTATCTTTTTGGTGGCGACTGTACGGGCGTCGTTTCCCGCTATCGAGTGCACCTGCCCAGTTCTCCCACGGTGTGACTCGGCGCTCGCGCTTTTTTTTTTTGCATTTGTCCCCCCCCCTCCCCCTTCCCTCCCACACTTTTGCATTTACACCGACCACTTTCCTACCAATTTCGCAATTTTCGCACAAGTGAACTTCGTTCTTCGCTTTACGGTTTCTTGATACTGTCTCAAGATAATGTGAGAGATTCCGAGAATATTCGCCTATAACTAAGTTAAAAAAAAACTCGTTAATTCTGACAGCTGTCAAAAGTCAATTCTATAATTGAACGGAAGTGGATTTTTTTAAATTAATTAATTTCGCAATACAATGTGAATGTCGTTGGATGAATGTCCGAAGCTGGCCAGAAGTTAGCTGACCAAATAAGTCAGATACTTTCTGATATAGATGAAATGTAGAGGTACCTATATTATGTGACGGAACGAGTTATGAATGAATGAATGAAGAAACATGTCAAGTCTCTAAGGGTACAGACATTTTGCACTCAGTGCTTTCTGCCTTCCTCGTGAGGGAACTAGCTTGACGGTATAATAATATGTAACACGCCTGTATCCCTGAAGAGGTAAGCAGAGGAATGTATAAGACTCACTCGTTTCACCAGTTAGGCTTACGTCCCACTGTGGAATACTTAGGTGGTGGGCCTATTGCCATACACCGGGCACATATCCAGACTCCGCGCCCCTACTAGAAAATCTAAATTAGAAAAAATTAGTAGTGCTCGACCTGGGGTTTGAACCCAACACCTCTCAATCGGCAGTCGCGCTTACAACCAACACCACTGACGAGGCACCTGTACAATAATATTTTGTGTATTAATACTTGTCTACTTAATTTACTTTCATAACATCTTGTTCTAGACTGTTCGATACCTACCAAATTCTAAAATGAAAAAAAAATCTCTGGTGTTATGAAAAATATCCTGCAACTCAGAGTGAAGGAAAAAACTTGACGTGAAGGGTCAAAAATATGCTAGAGGGCAAAAACGACTCCACAGGTGTTTTATTGTTACTGTTCAAATATGCATGGGTTTGCTATTGTATTGCAAGGGTGTATTGGGGCGCAACCCAATTTCGGATTTGGCCACGATTTTTGGGTTCCAATTACATATCCACCTACTCAAAAAAAATATAAAATTTCTCAACAATAAAATATGTGATTTATCAAGATTAGTTGCTTAACATTGACAATGGCTTCTCGAAACGTCGACGGCCATAACTTTTGATGACGCATATTTATCGCATCAAGTTAAGTACAAAAAGTTTGTGATAACCAAATATTGTTTTGGTTTAAATATTTGTTTACCTATATCCGCACTTTTCGATAACAGTTTCTCAATGTTGCCTTTGCAAAGAGTTTACTTTACGCTTACGTCAACCGTAAAGTCAAGAATTATGGGTGCATTATTGTAACTAACTATTGTAAAATATATCTACTATTAGGTGCATTATCTACTTGAAACAGGCAACATATTTAGATATACCAAAATTAACGAACATAAAATGTAAGTACGTACCAAGATGCGAAGTTACTTACTCAGCCGTAAGTTCTGAAATACAGTCTCTAAATAATCTTAGCTCTAATTCGAGTACCAGTAACCCAGTAATCAGTGAGTTTCCTTAACGAGCGTTCGGAAAAGCCTTGCACGCCTAGCAGCGTTGGCGCGGGCTCGCATCGCCATTGGCTCCCCGATGGCCAATCGAAACACGGCAATGCCCTCGTTGGACGCACGCCTACCTAAATTCTATTTTCAAATTCAATTCGAACGCGTTCTAAATTCGACTATTGTTTTATTGCGTCGTATTTCTTTCAAATAGGTAGATAGGAAGTTAATGTTCGCGTAGTACCTACGATCTTTGTTGATATTTATTTGAATAAATTTGTACTTGTGTGCGACATACCTACTGGATTCCTGTTAGTTCTACTTATTCAATCCATATTTTGTATGATTGTGTTTTGTTTTGTTTGTATATTATATTATGTTGCGTGTTTTGTTTTTGTCATGTTATATACGTTATATGTATACATAGGTATATATGTTATATACAGTCATATACCTATTTCTTTTTCTGTATAGAGTCAAATTCATACAAGTTACATAGGTATAGATAGGTATAGCTACTAATGCTAGTACCTACTAAATCCACTTTTGCATTGTAATTTGAATAAGATTTATGTTTTTTAAATATTTTCAAAATATCAGTAGGTAAGTATAGGCATGTATGAAAAGGTATTTTGTTAATATAGTTCATTTTTTAATGTCTCTTCTTAGGGTTTTTCAGGACGGAAACAGTTTTTTCTTTTAATGAAGGTAATGCTTTTTCGTATGTATTTTTTTTTGTAATGTAGGTATTTTGTATTACAAAAATATGTTTGTATAATGAAATTATTATAATGTTTCAATAAACAGATTAACAATCACGCCTGTAATCCACGAAGAGGGATGCTAAGGAGTAGGTACCTGCCTATAGTTCATTGCCACATTAATTTCACCAGTCACGTTTAATAGCCATAAAGGAATAGATAATAAATTATAGATTAATTGTTACAAAAAACCCAGTTGTAAATATGTTAATCTACAATAATAAAGTTGCGTTATGAAATAAAATTAACGACAAAACATTGTGAATGACAAACGGGAATTGCAGAACAGAATTTAAAAATTAATTGTCTCTACATTTAAATTTGACCTGCACACGCTCTACATGTTAAATACGAAAGTGTTCTGAACGACTCTATCGATATGGAGCACGGTGTGCGCTGATGTATCAAGACAAATTAGCCGATCAAGCGGAAACTTGTACGGGACGTATAGGTATTACACGTGTATGTGTGTATGGACGTATTTATGTGTGATTATGATTTACGAGTTCCTTGTTCACGTGCTGAAGGCACAACGTTCTGAGCAATTAACGCGGCGAACGATTGTATCCAACATTTTCGCTTCGAAACGTGGTAATTCATTAAAGTTATAAGTAATTGAAACTTTTTCATCAAATGATCCGAATTGAAATTTTAATTGTAACTGTTGAAATATTAATTGGAAGTTTGTGGGGAATTTTATTGTTGTTCTTTTTATTTTCATTAACAAAAAAATATATGATTATTAATACATACCGTAAACGTAATTTTCTAGTATTCGGGATATGTGTCTGCTGTAGATATGGCAATAATACTCGCCACCTATTCCTTATGCCACCTAATGTTTTAGTTGATTCATATTAAAATCAATCAAACATGATAAGGTACCTAATATTATAAAGATACAAGATACATAAAGTTTTTCGTTCTCGTGTAACTTCGGTATATCATAAACTAAAGACATTTTTATGTAAATTGACATCCGAACTAGATATATTGATAAGAGACCGGATGGCGAGGGAATAATTACTTACAAGTGACGGTATCTAGAACTACCTTCAAATGTTAATGGGCTTGTTAAGTTAATCTTCACAATCTACTTAATTAATTGCTTATTAAGCATAATAAGTTGAATTCATTAATCTAGTTCTCACATAGCGAACTGTACTATTTGCGTCCAATTTTTAACGAGTTTCTTTTTTTATTTTTTGTCTGCTAGTGGCAGATGCCTGTCTTTTAATTTTAATTTTATTGATGATTTAAAAACAGAAAGACCTCACGGCTAAATAAAAAAGATCATGCTGATATGTATATGCAAAATTTTAATATTTTTTGTGGTATAATAACATTATACCTACATATTATTTATTTTCACGGTATTGTTTCGCGCCATTTCTATCAACGTATGTTTGTAACGCCATCTTGTTCACCATGTTGTAACTGATTAGTTCTTTATTGATCCGCGAGCGCTGCTGTCGCATCTAATCAAAAGCTTAGTAAGGAATCGGTTGTATTCTTGCTTATTTTTTTCTTAGATTATATTTTTTATCACATTTCTATCTGTGGCTATTTTTACATTTACAGTGACCGCTTAAACTCCACTTTTATTTGTTAAATTAATTATACCATCTTGATTTTGATGGTTATAATGACGATCATGAAACAAAACATCAACCAATTAATGTCTCCTTGTTAGGCTACAATATTCAAAAATACGTACATACGGACAATCTAAAACGATAACCTATAAAGATATTTTACTTTTTCTTATTACAGTAATTCTAAATATCAAACTTATAGTATTAAAACGGTGAAACGTGGGAATGTTCTACATTCCTCTGCCTACCTTTTCGGGGATTACAGGCGTGAAGTTACTTTTTTTTATAGTATTAAAAATTGTTTTAGACCAGTTTATCTTATACAATAAAACTATACAGTCAACTGAAGCTTTTTAACTGCATACTGAAAAAGAAACAGCGCCCTCTTTTGTTAAACGTGTGAAAATTCTTGGCTCGTGTGCTATAACTGCCACGAGCCAAACTCTTTGTTGTTTCATTTGCTCTTAAAGAATTATATATTTGCCTCTCTTTCTTTCGGCATGATTGTGCCGTTCGTGGCGCGTCGTGTGTCTCTCTCTTATCGCATCGATCATTGATCTTTGAAATTCGTCGGTGACTCGAGCGGCGCGCGCACACTCCGCCAGCCACCGATTTCTATCTCACTCATACGCGCGCGCCACGGTTACCGTTGTCTCGTGTTTCTTTTATTGCCGTTTTATTATTTCTTGTAGATGATCACGCGATTGTAAGCTGTCGCTTGGCGCGCACACGTCATGTTCTCTTTCCTTGTTTGGTGTTAAGGCGAAAGGCGTTTTGTCTCTTTCTGTTCGGCGCACGTCGGACTCGCTGCCGTGCGTCGATGTTTTGGGAAGTGCACCCGCCCGGCGTTCCCACGGTTCACCTTCGGCCAACTTCCTTAGGAAAAAAACAAACAAGAGCACTTTGTTGAAGAAAATCGACGTCTGCCGGTCG
>DWFO01003799.1:0-11930 GCA_018246595.1 Mimoniades nurscia nurscia
GAGTCTGGATATGTGCCCGGTGTATGGCAATAGGCTCACCACCTATTCCATAGTGGGACGTAAACGTAACTGGTGAACCGTGGGAGTGTTCTACATTCCTCTGCCTACCTCTTCGGGGATCAAGCGTTACTTTTTTGATGTTACTTTTTGAAGGTAATTATTACAACGAGAAGTTTTCAGCAACTGGGAACCTAATTTACAGTGTCTCGTAGTACTGGTATCACCAATTAACAGTCAAATCATATCACTGATGCGGCGATATTTAAAAAATAAATAAAAAAATATCACATATTCTATGTGCGAAAACAACTATCAAATATTGTTACTTGGTTTTGTTTTTTTTATTTCACGAAACAATAAAAGTAGTAATTTTTTACACAAACAATGGGTGCTTTAAGGTAAACATATTTTGTATGTTCATACACATACATATGTTTTATTAATTCAGACATATTTATGCATGTAAATAAGTACACGGTGAATAAATAAACTTATTGAACTCGGAACTAAAGTACAAACAAACATGGTCACCCTAGCCCTATAGGAAACTACCGTGAAATTACGAAACAAGAGACTCGGAGACAACGTATGAATATTTGTTTATTCAACAACGCCGAGATAATCTTCTTGTGAAATGAACAGAAAAATATATCTTAGCAAGATGTAATAAGAATGAAAAAAAAATGCTTGAGATGTTTGTATTTTGTGATATCCTATGCCCACACAATTATTTTATTGGCACATAAATGTTAGAAAATGTTGTATAGATTTAAATAAACATAAATTGATTTTATTTATATAAGTTTAGTATAAAAAGCGGATATTAAATAAGAAGATTCTTATGGCTTACCACCAATTCCATGGTGGAAGGTAGGTACACGTAACAGGTGAAACGTGGGAGTGTATTACACTCCTCTGCCTACCTCTTCGGAGATTACAGACGTGATGTTAGGTTAAGATTATTATTGCATCAGAATAAGAGTATATTCAACAAGACGTTCACGTGTATTCTTTAGTAGAAGTACAAGCGTAAGTGTACAAAAACACGTCTGCCGAAAATATTATAGCTTTTTGTATTTGTCAAAAATATTATCATTAACTCGAGAAAAAGGGTATTGAATCATCAAACCGTTTTATCATTCCGCTGTTGGAACACGGGTCTCATTTCATAATGAGAAGGGTAAGCCATATCTGCAACGCTGACAAAGCGTGAGCTAGCGGACTTCACACGCCTTTATAAAATATTTTGAACCTAGTTGCAAAAAAAAATGAAAGCAAATACCTAAATAAAGACAGGAAGAATAAAACAATAATAACTTAATCTAATTAGACATCAATCACGATTATCGTCAATACACCTATTGAATAATATTTATTTATTTTACATATACTTTATTTATATATATCGTAAAAATATATGTACCATTTACATAAATCAATATGTATATTAATACGAGGAAAACTACGTTTTGAGACAGTCTATCATCCTTTTAGAATACATCTTGAAACTCTATCATAAATGTAAAGTAAATGATCCCAGGTGAAATTAACATTTCGATGATGAACAAGTACAGCAAATTGCAATTCGAAAATTACAACGCAACTCCTTACTAACTTATCGATATATGCATATGTAACTTGCATCAGTATTTAATATAATTATGATTCAACAATATTAAAAGAGTCCAAAGGTTATCGTCATCCAGAATCCTGTTTAAGAAACTACTATGATTTGTATACGTTGCTGTTTTTGTTGATGTTGTGTTAAAACAACATTAAGTTGTTTTATAATAACTACGTACCTACAGACATTGTTATTCTCATTCAGGATGTCCTAGAAACGACAAGGCATAAACCAGACAACATATTCTATGATAGTAACATCTCTACAAGTGATACTAGATAAAGCTCCAGTTCACATTTCAGTGGGTAAACATACATAATTTACCAGCTTAACGATACAACATTTTGACATTAACAATATTTTTAACACAACAATTCCCCAGTCCATATGATTAATATTTAAGCTGATCCTCATTTATTCACCGCAAGACATTTACTAAAATGTAAAATAAACAGACATTAAAATATCGGATACATGTTTTCGAATGTCTTTATATCGGGCGCTACGATAATGTGTCTTAAAAGATACCCTTTGAAAAAAGAGAATTCCCATAATAAACAAATACTTAATTAAATATGTGATCGAATTCACTTTGAGCGAACTAAACTGCAGGTCGGAATAAAAAGCGTACAATGCGTCGGTAATGTCATCCCTGGTCGGATTCCCACGTCGGATCGGTCGTTGACACCAAATCGATTGGAGGCTGTTTTTTGCCACCGATTCCCGTGATGCGGCAGGGAGCTAACGAGCCAGCTTTTGTTTATCAGGACGTTTTAAAGGACCTCACTTGTAAGCTATATATCGAATGCTTTGTTATGTTTACAGAACACAAACGGACACTAAGGAATTTCTTGTAAGAACTTTGTTAAGGCAAGAAGGTCGAATATTTAAAATGACTCGTTAATGGTTTTAATTTACCAACAATAGATCTGTGTCTTCTTACTGTACTCTGGGTTAGCTAAGGTTACCTTAAGATGTAATATAATATAAAATATACAATGAAATTATTAAACACATATGAAATGTTTAATTTAATTATTTTAATATGTACAAAGCATGTTGAAATAAAGATTATTTTATTATCAAGGCTAACTATTATCCTAAACGGTGGTAAAATCCAATTCCTCAAACATAAACGTAACCTCACGCCTGTAATCCCCGAAGAGGTAGGCAGAGGAGTGTATGTAGTAAAGTCCCACGTTTAACTAGTAAAGTTTACGTCCCGCTATATAATAGGTGGTGAGTCTATTGCCATACACCGGGGGCATTTCCAGAGTTCGAGCCAGAAGTAGAAAATCTAAATTAGAAAAATTTAGTAGTGTCCTCAAACATTGTTAAAAATATTTATATATAATAATTGTAACATTTTACTCAACCTAACAATTTGCACATTGAGTAAAATTGTCTTCTGGATTATACCCATACTGCTTTATTTCTCCAAAACCATAAATCTATTCAATAGTATACATTCCGCAACATAAAAATAATTTAAAACTAATATTTCCAAAGTATAATAGGTAGGTACTTAAACAACATAATTATTGAAAATGTTAAAATTATTTTGATACGAAAAGATATAGGTCTAGATATAGGTCTAGGATATAGATATTATAGATTTGGTCCCAATACATTCATTTAATATTAAACAGTTTGTATTTTGTAATATCTCCTGGTATTCTATTGTGTTCTTCAGCTTCATCAAACGAGGCCAACGATATAAGTAATTAAGATTCCGCCTGAAAAACCGCAGTTTGGCATACTCGTAGTACGCCCGAAATCACAAGAAAAGAAAAGATCGCGTGTCCATTTTATTATCCTGTGGGGCTCGGAAGCTTCCTTGAACCACTTTGAGGAGATTCGCGTGATAATAGACGCTCGGACACGAGGCGGACACTTTTGTACTAAACTTACAAATGGCGACTGTCACACTATTGTACGTTAAAATGAGAATTTTTATGCCATTTACCGGTAACAAAATGGAAAATTACTACGCTTTACAGTCGATGTTAAAATATACGATCAAAAACTAGATCAGCTCACCTACTGTTAATAGGGAACTGGATTACGTTAAGTGAAAGTTTTGTTTTTGTGAAGTGTAAAGAAATTTACGTCAAAGTTTGTCAATATTGGCCAAAACATATCAAACTTCTGACAATTTTTCATTCATGAGTGTTTTTGGAATATTAAATAATAATGTACAAAATCCATAAGCGTTGAGCTAATTTGCTTAAATTGTGTTTACGTCTCTTTCAATTAATACTGCATTATTAATTAAAAAAGATGTAAACG
Organism: Mimoniades nurscia nurscia; assembly: GCA_018246595.1. Classification (NCBI taxonomy): domain Eukaryota; kingdom Metazoa; phylum Arthropoda; class Insecta; order Lepidoptera; family Hesperiidae; genus Mimoniades; species Mimoniades nurscia. Next base: position 3,914 of record DWFO01003799.1, read on the forward strand.
TACAAAGGTTATCGCTAATAAACATATTATGTAGTATAACAACCTACCTACATTATATACATATAATGAATGAACCAATAATAACCCAAATGAATTTATATATCTAATGACGAGTAGTAATACAAAATATTAAATTACAAAAATAATGAAAATAGTTTCCAATTGCACCCGCAGAGCTACAGCCAACACTTTAACTGACGGCGTCCACAATTCGCAGCGTTACGAGTCTCGTACGAAGTTACGTCGGATTCAATCCTCATAGCACAAAATTCTACACGCCAAGTAAAATTCATAGCTATATCAGTATAATCTTGTATGGTTTTTTCTTCCCATATCCATATCCCATGTATGCAGTCCGCACGACGGTCCCGCTGTGATACGCCGCGCGGCTATATCGTCCCTTTATGGTCGCGGAGACAATGCCACAACTGGGAATGATCGCGGAATATTGATAAGTCGAACACATATTTGGACTGCTCTGCCGGTTATATTAAAAATCGTGTATGCGAACTGGATTTATTAGTCAGATATATAAGGCAATGTTTTGGGAATGTTGTTTACTATCCAACTACGATAAAATGCTCGTGCCAATAATAACACTCCTTAATATGGTCGGATTGTTTTGTATAAAAAAATCGTTATAACTAAAGTATAAAACTTGGCCAGCCTGCACTTGGCCAGCGTGGCAGACTATGGCCTTAACACTCTCATTCTGAGAAGAGAACCATGTTCCAACAGTGGAATGATTAAATGGTCTGAAAATTTTTTATAAAATTATTAAAATTGTACGCTATTATTATTCCTATCATTCAATAGAATTGAACGTCGAATTAAGTTATTTTTATAACTTTTATATGACGTCACATATCAATATCACAATATCACACGACAGCAGAACCAACACTTCGTAACGTTTATAACTTACTGCTTTATTTTTACTATAGGTACTACATATATTTTATATAGAATGTCAAATAACAATGAACTAGCGAGTTTAAAATAAGACTTTGTTAAACAATACTGCATACAATGCTGTGTAAATATTAGATGTTACAGATAAAACAGATACTAATAAAACTAGGTATCCAGAATATTACATTAACAATAGCAACATTACGCACATAGTCGTTTAAAATTTGATACCAGAATGTATAGAAAAATGAACGTCGAAACAGAAGATCTGTTTATGTTTTCACCTTAACTTTTTCAATGGTACTATTTGTTATAAAAAAGGATAATTGCAAACGAACTGGCAGCAGACATTATTACCGCTTCTGGCCACGTGGACTCAAACAATACTGCATGTATAAGTCAATTTGAGTCACTTAGATTGACCAAGGTTGACTAAATCCATTAATTACATTAATATTGGTCCAAACTGCATAAGTCAGGAACCACTTAACTGATGAATATATTTTGCTAAAGGACTGAACTGAATAGACCGTGCTTGCTGTTAGTCTAGTAAAAGATAATTGAGAAACTATGTTAGAATCCTTTTAAATAGACCAGCTCGGAGAGCAGAACATATCTTGATCGCATTTAAAATTGACCAAGATATTTTAATAAAGTCTACTTGTATATTTCAAACGTCTTATGGCAAGAGGAGCGCGCCATTACAAAATTTTACGTAACATCACTTGTAATCCCCATGAGATAAGCAGAGGAGTGTAATAAATTCCTATCTCTCACCAGTTACGTTAACGTCTCAGCATCATCATAATCGTCCCATCAAGAAATTTTAAGTTAAAAAATCCAATAGCTTCTTCCCTACGCGGAAATTGAACCCAGGACCCGTCGACCAGTATTGCACCTTACAACTACTCGACCAACCAATGAAGCGGACATAAAACATTTGAAATGTAAAAATAGACTTTATTGAAATAGGCATAAGTTTTATTTTAAACGTTAACAAAATCTGCTTTCTTTCGCGAGCCAACCTATTTGAAAGGACCCTTACGCGATACCAAGTGCCGCTCGTCTACACTCGCTCGTAACTCATGCAGCCCATATGGGCTAGTATAGTATAGTAAGGATAATATATCCTAGTGGTTATTTGTCAGGCCGAATATTAGCATAAATTTAATACTTAGCGCGCGTATAACGGCAGTCGTTTTACGTTGCTATGTAAATTGTGTCTAATACTACACTTTAGCAAATAATTAGCGCTACTGTATTGTCTAATAAACGTCATACGCTAGTATTAACGTCTTCCATTGTACTCAATAAATGTACAACAGTTTGATGTATGTACCTCGAATGAACATAAAAGAAATTTAATAATGATTATAAATATCATACTATAACAAGCAGATAAAGTCGCCACTTAGCAGTACAATAAAGAACCAATCAGCACCCACCCAACTATCAAACGTCAAAGTTTGTTCCGAAGCCGTTACTCAAACAGCAGTGTATTAAACAGTGGTCTAAAATTGGAAAGTAATGCTACGCTGTACTCACGCCCACTGATGCGTGGGAGCCGGACGAAGCCACAATGACACGGGCTTGTAAGCTGTGTGGTGATCGCACAGCAACAGGAGACGCGGAAGCCGAAGCTTAAGCGGAAGTAAGTTAGATTAATTTCTTGCCCAGTGTTAGTAACAGCTTTATTGATGAGTTTGTACATTTGATTCCTTGCAAGGTTTAGTACAGAACAACATTATATGAGCATTGCATCCTTGTCAAAATATCGCAGTTTCAAAATGCATCCACCAACGATCACTTTGCAGAGTTTTTTAGAAAAATATCCTATTGCATTCAGATAACCAGATATGCACGTAATCTTCCAGAAAAAAGCAAAAACAGCCAGCTGCATACCTGAAAAAGATGAGACAAATGTTAATTTTGTAATGAAGATAAGTTTCATAATTAACAATAATAGAGATTATTGAATATGATTAAAAATATATCTTTTACTAAACATGTAAATTAAATTACACTAAAAGAAAACATTTCATTATTTATTATAGAATAAAATACTCCAAGTTGATGGAAGTGCGTTATTGTTATATAGTCAATTTGGGTTTTTTTTCTTTACCAATGTTTTAAATCTTTATCATTTTATAGTTATGGTATATTGGAATAATATATGTAGCTAGCTACCTTATAAGAAAATATCATAAAATAAAAATGTAAAATAATTATAATATATGTATTTAGACCCGCTTCCCGCTGGCGCTGTTCAATATTAAGTCAATCTAATCAATTTATTCACGAGGCATTATTTAAAATTATATGACACTTTATTTAAAATGCCACTAAAATATTAGTTTCTAAATTCTATATTCGAGGCCATAATATGTATCTTGACGCCATATGTGAAAAAGATTTTGCATATACGATATATACATATGTACAATACATATAATCCGAACTGGTTTCGTATGTAGGCATGTTCGACAAAAATTACCAACACTAACTTTTGAAATGTCGTTAAGTTTAAATCAATGGACGCGAAGAATAATGAATGAAGGTCAATGCCCTCTTATTCAAGATACTATAGTACGAGTATGTCGAGTAACAAGATGAAGAATCCTAAACACGTATTGCAATTTGTGCCTATATGATATTTTCGCTACGGCTAAGCCCACCCGTATGTTAAGTGCGCCGTGAACATTGCCATATTTCTTACAGAATCTATAATATTTTTATGTCTACTTGTATGAAGCTAAACTGTCACTCTTTATCATCACCATCATCGGATATATTTTGGAGAATGCGCACAAGAGCTCCATAATTTGGTTCCACCTGCTCAGTTCTACCATCGGACGTCTAGACGTACGCAGGGTACCGTCCACATCACATAGACGCTCGTCTAAACAGGACGAATTTCTGCTAATCACTACGAAAGAATGTAACTCGCTGCCAGACTCTATTTTTTCCAATTTGTATATCCTGGAATTATTCAAGACGAGAGTGAATGGGCAGTTCCTAGGCGAGCGGGCTACATCCTAGGGTGCGTTTCGCTTCTCCTCAGACGAGATAGAAGTCAAACTCGAGTCTATAGCTAAGTACAGATTAACAGACTTCACACGCGCTAGAGAACATTATGAGGAATTCTAAGGTGCACAGGCTTCCACGTGAAGCTCGCTTCACCTTTACAACATACGAGTTGTAACTCGTAAGTAGTTAATCTTTAACCGCTCATGTTTGGTAACGAGGTGCGAAGCAGGATTTGAACCCAAGCCCCCGGAGTGGAAGATAACCTAACCTAAACCACGAGACTGCAACTGCTCTTTAATTGTATTCAATTGTATACTTTAAACAACCGATGCTCTGCGAAGTGCTCTGTAAAGTTTAGCAATACCAATGGCGGTCAATAATAAAATGTGTGACAGTAGCGTCTCAGTGTTTTAATAAAACAAAGGTTTTAATAATAATAGGTCCTGGCTTTTTCGAGTTTCTGTGACAATCACTTGCATATGCCCGTTGGTTTAGTGATTATTGTTGAGCCAATAAGCTTATGTACGTATATTTGTTGTTTACTGTAGAACAATCCCAACATGCACTAGAGTCAGAGAACCACGTTTCACCAGTTACTTTTACGTCCCACTATGGAATAGGTGGTGAGCCTATTGCCATGCATCGGGCACATCTCCAGACTCTGAACCACTACTAGAAAATTTTGTAGTGTTCGACCCGGGAATCGAACCCGGGACCTCCCTCCCGATCGGCAGTCGCACTCGCAACAAACACGACCAACGAGGCAGTCAAAATTGTCTATATATATGTGTGAAAATCAGTTATCAGATAAATGCATTTTTTCAAAGTGTAGGTGGTGGCCCAAAACTATGTACAAAAATTGATCAAAATTGTTAGACCTGTTTTTGAGAAACCAATTATATAGGTATACACAAGAATTTGTCTTAAAGTATTCCATTAAAGCAAGATTGATAGCATTATGGTTATGAAAATTAGTAATTTTATTTACATTTAGCTACTGACACATGAAACAAAATGTTAAATAACAATTTCTCTGTATGGGTATAGGATATCCAGGGTCACCCTAGAGATAGTGTTCTGAGAGAATATTCCTCATAAAAATTTTGAAAAATGAAAAGAGACCCATTTTCGATAGCAAAACGATAAATGGTATGGTGATGAAAGAAATGGAACTTTATGACACTCAAGATTTATAATAAGCCTGCCAAATAATTCACTATCCTAAACAAAATAAGGCACATGTCAAAAAAACTAATACATAAAAGAAGTGAATGACTAACAGTCTGAATTAACTTTAATTCACAAAATTTAACAGTACCAATACAATATAGTATGATTTTTGGATATCTCCACAAAACCTCATCTAATTTCAAAATAAGCATCAGGAGAGCTTTTGTTGAATTCACTTGAATTGAATTCACAACCCCTGGTGACCAATCAGTCTGTAATTCAAGCTATGAAAGTATTTTATACCTCATTTGAAAATACTAGTTATATACCCTACATAAATAAAACATAACATGACACCTGAAGAGGTAGGCAGAAGAATGTAGAACACTCCCACGTTACACCAGTTACTTTTAAGTCCCACAATAGAATAGGTGGTGAGCCTATTGCCATATACCAGGCAGATATCCAGACTGTGAGCCACTGCTAGAAAATCTAAATTAGAAAATATAGTAGTGCCCAACCCAGGACCTCAGGTTCGGCCGTCACACTAGCAACCAACACGACCAACAAGGTAGTCAATACACATAACTAAAAATTCTTAAATAATAAATTTGGTATACTACAAGTGAATGCGTTCATTTTCTAAATAAGAATTGACCGATAACAAAATTATGAAAATAAATGTATAGAAAGATATGCAATAATTAGTACATTTTTGTAATTTATTCTATGTAATCAATTCTAAGGTCTAGAAACAAAAAGAATATTATATTAAGACAGAATTTGAGCAATAACAAAGAAACTTGAATATTATAATATAGGCAAATTAAAAAACTCCAACAGCTGCAGAAATAAGGAAAAGTTATAAGGAAAATATTTATATATAATAAATGGTGATTTATTGCAAAACTAAACAAAAACAAATCAAGCACTATAAATTTGTATTAGAGAGTTATAGGGTAGGAACTAGAGAACATAATGGCATATTAACAGTAAAATAATGTATAGGGGTATGTTTATTTAGAAGCTAAATATATCAACAATATAGACACTATATAAAAAAAAATCTCAATGGATAGAGAGCATGTATAACATTTATAAGTTTTATAAAACTTAGAGACAGGTAATTGTATTTTATAAATACTAGTAAATCCATTTGTTGACTGTTTAAAAGTTTCGTGGTCGGTCTATAGGAATAGGTTGTTATTTTATAAAAAATTTCAATAATTTTTCAATAAGGAGTAGAATGTAAATGTTACTTTACATTAAATAAATTTGTTACTATTTTAGTTATTGCTTGTTACGGCAAATTTGATAAGATTATAGTTAAAATGTAATATATGGCCATGAGTATGTAGATAATAACGTAATAGAAACATCAGCAATTACGAAACAAGATATTGAATGCCATTCGCCCGGGAAGTAACACTTGCTGGAGATTTCATAGTAAACAAAACATTTAGGCGGAAAAAGACCGATTAACCTCATTTGTACCACGAAAATCCTAGAAACACTGTGTAAACGAACTCAAAGAAAAGCAATAACACAACTATACGGTACTTAGAGCTTCTTTTCGCTCCAATCAGGAACAATGAATCACAGACGACAACCAGATAGCCAAGTCAATAACTTTGCGGTTAGGTGTTTTCCAATCGAACTTCACAAAATTCGATTTACATGGACGGTTGCACGAGCCGTGGGAGTTCACGTCATCAACTTCTTATACGTCCAACGGAGGCGAAATTCAATAGGCGGCACATGTGGGGGACGCCATTCCTCAAGCACCTTTCTTGGTATCAAAATGACATGTCTTTGTTGAAGAAATAAGCGTTTTTGACACCAGTTCACAACCTACCAACGAGCACATCAAAGCACAGTACTATATGAATTTCAATTATTACCTTAAAACTATAATACGTTTCGAAATAAAACACGATTTCTATTAAAATTTACTAATTTCCATACCTGTGAATGCGCTCTCAAACGCAAGCTGGTCACGTGACCTCTTAGTGGTGTACCATGTTCAACGTTACGATTCAAAGAATGGCCAGTTTTAATGCCAAAATATTTTAGCGATTGCGTAACTTAAATTGCTTACGATGTTGTCGTAATAAACGTGTGAAACAGTAATATATTTTACTTAATTTTATCAATTATTCATTGTTTTTAAATATAGGACAAAAAATATATTCAGAAGAATATTAATAGTTTTTTAACATACCATGAATAAACTTTTCAGATGATTTCAAAGTAGCTTATAATATAAAGGTGTTAAAGCGTATCGATTTTAATTAATAAATTCATTGTTATAATGATATTATATTATCTAATAATGTGACTGTATTTTTCGCTACATTAGTAACTGTTAATTATCGATATAATTATTAAACATCGATAACACATCTGTGTAGATTACCAGAGTCGAATCAATTAATAAACTGATATCAGTAATTATTGTTTTCAGATGAACATTTTTTTCATTTAACTCTACAATAACGTATGTAAGTAATTGTACATTTAAATCCAAAATAATTACAATATTATCTACAAAAGATCTGCTGTTACAAGATTTGCCCTCTGGTAAACAAACTATACTATTAGTATTGTAAATGTTATATCAAAAAGGTCATTGAACCTTTAAGGGATAACCGTTTATAAGCCGATACGACAAGTGTTACATGCAATGGACAAGCTACCTTCTAGCCCCGTAGCTAAATATATTGTTCTTCCATTTGTTATATTTAATGATTTAAATTTAAATTTAAACGATTTAAATTCGAACACTACAAAAAATTCTAATTTAGATTTTCTAGTAGTGGTTCGGAGTCTGCAGATGTGCCCGATGCATGGCAATAGGCTCACCACCTATTCCATAGTGGGACGTAAAAGTAACTGGTGAAACGTGGGA
>DWFO01003800.1:0-11930 GCA_018246595.1 Mimoniades nurscia nurscia
TTCATATGACTGCCTCGTTGGTCGTGTTGGTTGCAAGTGCGTCTGCCGAACGGGAGGTCCTGGGCTAGATGGTTAACCCCCTGGGTTTGAACTACAAAATTTTCTAATTTTGATTTTCTAGTAGTAGCTCGGGGTCTGGATATGTGCCCGGTATATGGCAATAGGCTCACCACCTATTCCATAGTGGGACGTAAACGTGAAAAGTAAAAGGTGGGAGTTTATTACACTCCTCGGCCTACCTCTTCGGGAATTGCAGGCGTGATGTTACGTTTATTTTAGTACATTTAAATCACTAGCAAATTTAAAAAGGACAGGTAAATAGTTAATGAATTTGTTCTATACTTCATTGGCACACAAAGAGGCATTTATTATTTTGTTAATCGAATGAGCAATCAACTGCACGGCGCTTAATGACCCATTTGCATAGAAACTTATCGAGCAAGTTCAATGCAATTATATTGAATTCCAATATATAAATACAAAACATAGAAGCAATAATAAAGTTGTTGACATTTTATGTTTAATGTTTTTAGTTAGTAACCATTTGAAGGTCTGGTCGGGATTAACGTTTTTTTTTTATTACTGTCTATCAGTATATAATAATATGTACTCACGAAATGTAATACGCCCGCTCATTATTCTTCGAATTTTCAATACAGTTTAAATAGATTCAAAAAATCTATTCTTATCATATTCATTCATGCCATCACATATAAAAGGATCCGTGTTGTGTAGACTGCATGTATATAATACGCATATTAGTACACTACACTGTTTATTAGCTGTATATTGCACTGTATATTACACTATATACCTACATGTTACACTGTATATTACACTACACTACAGTGTACATTACACTGTATATATTATGTATATTAACAAACTGAAGTATGTTTATTTTCATTCAATAACAACGTCAGTAAAGAAGTAATTCCTGCAAAGTAACCTTGGGGTTGCCGAAAAATTACTCTATTATGTAACAGTAGAGGTTTATAAATATTTTGTCGTAATATATGTACGTAACTATGCAAATGTTCAACAGATGACAGAAAGCTTAAATTTGATATTTATTCAAATCACAAAAACTTCTTGGACTCGTTAAGAAGCTGGATGTTTGGGTTCCGCGACAAATTCATGACACGGGAATCAGTATTTGCGAACTCGTTTGTCACGTAATTGAATCGACTTTTATTTTAAACGATATATCACTGATGTTGAAAAACGGCTTACATGCGATAACATAATCCGATTAATCACGGACTAATAGGTAAATTTATTTAAAATTATGTCTAATTAATTATATTACATTATATCTATTTGAAGTTTGTAAAACTTTATGTAAATTTAAAATTTGTAAAACTCCAAGGAATCATATTCTATCACGACTATTGTAGGATATTTGCGACATCAAAGACAATAATTTAAAACGGAAATGTGACAGTGCATCTCACATATAATATAGAACTGATATAGTCACTAAGCTCTAGTAAAATTATTATACGAGTACATGTAAGCAATTCAATAAATTAATTACGTCTAGACATATGACCATCCACATATGTCCATATCTCATAAACACCCCTCTGACCAGGACGAAACGGTTTGCTCAATCGTTTCTGCTACAAACTGCGAAAGAGTGAAATTTCCTGCCGGCTTCTATTTTTCCCGATTCGTACAACCTGGAATTGTTCAAAAGAATTGTTCAGGCACTTTCTAGGCAGGATTGCCACATTCGATGTTGCATCTCGCTGTGGGATATCAGTCAAACGCAAGCCTATTGGTAAAATTAAAAAAAATAATTAACCATCACAATAAGAGATGATATGAATTAACATCGCTTGAGCTATTGTACAGTATGCGAGCATATATGAAACCTGGACGCTCCAGAGTTTACTATGTCGCTGGAAGTCTCGATATTAAACCATGGCGGTAACCCTTCCCATTCCCAAAATGGACCCATATCCAACGTTAGAAGGATAAAAGGTTTGATTTTGTTGAACCCGTAATTAAAACAACGATCTCGGAATATCAACAATCCCTAAATCAACGTTTATAAAAACGTCAGCGCCAATGAGATGAAGGGCGATAGAACTTTAATTTGATATTTCTGTTGAAATGTTATTAGCTCACATCGCTATTACGCGGGGGCTTGCATGAGTTACGATTTTCGCGGATAAAGTTAATTTACAGAAAAAAAAAACATCTTCGATTTTTTTGGTTATGTTCCAAGTACGCATATGTGTTCGATTACAAACTTTTCATACGTCTTTTCACTGCCGATTAGTTCTATATTGTGTCTCAGTTCACTGCTGGATATAAGGCTTTCTCTAGTCAAGAGATTTTTGTTCCTGCTATCCCCACTCTGGGTATACGAGTTGGGATGACTGAGCACAGCTTATCGGAACACTTGTCCTGCTCCTCATTACGAGTTGGTGACATTTAGAAGCGCCTAGGTAGCCTCAATACTCAAGGAACTCAAAGTAACTACAAGGCTATCGTCCATCTGCCTACAAAGAGTCCTTGAGTACTTTGGTCGCATAGCCCGTAAGGATGGAGGAAACCTCGAGAAGCTTGTTGTCACAGTCAAGATCCAAAGGTAAAGACCTCGAGGGAGAAGACCATTGCGCTGGACAGACCAAATCTGCACCACATTAGACTGAAAATTCTACGAGGACATACACAGAGCAGATAACCGCAACCGACGGCGCAACGTCGTCAAAGAGTGATCTGTGGAGGGGGTCACAACCCTCAGCAGTATGGAAAACGACACGAGGAGGAGGAAGTAGCCTGCGCCATACCACAGTTTGCCGGTCGCCAATCTCGTTTGTTGCATAAGTGGGTGCACAACAAGTAGATGAGATTCGCTTGAACTCCTAACTTGAAGCTGGCAACCCTAACAGTATGTGTGGTAACAAGCAAAAGTAATCAGAACGTACCATATATTCGTTTTTATAAAAAAAACTTCTAAGTACACAAGTTACATATTTTTTCATTTTTGTTAAACTTGTTCCAAAACTAGATGTTTTCGTAATGAGGACTATTTTATTTCTCTAATGATATAATCAAAGACAAAGGTATCGTATTTATTATAATTTAAGGTTTACATTTAAAAGAACATATTAGGCGTTTGAAATGGTTAGGATGTCGTAATATAAAAAATATAACCAGTGCGTGGTCAGAAGCTGGAACTGTCTTATTTCTAGCAATCGATATGGTGTTTTTACGCTGAAATTAGTTTGCGTTGATTGTTAGCGGAGCTTCGTTTCGTTCCTAAATCCCCAGTTAATTAGCGCCGGTCAAATATATTTCGTTACAAAACAAATCTAGTTCTCGGTTAAAAACCCCGCTGGTGTTTTAAATGGATCATATGAAGCTTATTTCTATGTAATTGCTTGTTTGTAATTTTAAAATATATTATGAATATTATGTACAGTTACAATTAGGTTCCATCTCCGGGTCGAAAATGATAGAGTTCTTCTAACTTTAAATTCCTAGCAGTAGCAGCAATAGTTCCTAGCAGTAGCAGTAGCAGTAGTTCTTCATTTGTGCTTGATGTATAACATGATGTATAAGCTCTACCCTATTCAATGTCCTTTAAGCCACATTATAACGAGAGCATAATATAATAGATGATAAAAAATTTAATAATTACGAAGACGTGGTACGACTAGGGAGTCGGTGATATAATCTGGCATGAAAGAGGCAGTTAGCAAAAATCCATAAACCTTACAATGTTTATAGAAACTAAAATTGCCCCATTATCATGTACGTGCCTTGAGAAAGAGGCCGTTTTTAAACATTAATGTTTCATAATAGATAAAACGACATAAAATATTTTCTAGTAATTTGTATACATTTTATATACATCTCATAATTAAGTGAGCAAGGTGATTGCTAATAAAAAACGTATTCTACAAAAAATGCTCGGGTACTAAAAAATACTAAAATTATCATAACTGATAAATTGATGTTAAAATATCAAATGTATAGATATTTACGGAGGCAATTCAATTGGCTAGCTTATTTTACAATTTTATTGATTTTTATTATTCACGTAAAATTTACGTGTCTTTTTACTGTGGCCCTCGTTATAATAGTATATAGCCCTTATAGTAACACTGACCCAAATATCTGAGCCCGCTAAGCAAAAACGTTGATTTAAAAATTAACCTCAACTGGATCCCGCACAGAATTCTACCATAAATCTTTATAGCACGCAACAATGATTTGATTTGATTTTAACTCGATTACGCCATACAAATTTGATTTGATTGTACGCTCAATTAGTTAACACTACTATTAAATACTCGTAGTTATGAGCACTAACTCACTAAGCCGTCAGGCGAACTAAGTTCCAAGATTATAACAAAACTTTGACAGATCTCAAGCGGAACTTCATTGATATTGAGACTGAACAGGAGTGTACGTGTTGCTTTGATTACTTAACATTAGTTGACTTTAAACAGTTACTGTGTTTAAATATAGCTGTTGCGCTTTTTCTACATTCATCACTCTCTTCATACATGCACACTGGTTAAATATTCTTGTTCATCATATCCACTATTGGACTACATAGACGATCTTTGACAGTATCAAGTACAACGTTATACCAATTCATTATTTAAGACGTTACCCTAATTATTAGCGCGGATCTGATACCATAACGACAGGTGATTTTCATAATTTAATGTGTAATCCTTTTAGATGGGATAGCAAGATAGCTTATGGAAATCAAATGAGGTGTAGTAAAGTCCATTCAGCGTTAAGTGGGTATTATAACACCTGGATGTTAAAGTTTCTAAAGCTTGAGCAAACATCACCACGGCGTCAAATGTTTTCCGCTAAGCTGATACATTTCTGATTTATAGAGATATGTGGGGGCGAATACTTGGAAAGATTTCCTATTCTGCTGATAAGCAGTAATAATTGTATTTTTCAATACCGATTTGATAGGAGGCATGTGATGTGGACTTTGAAAGCACCTCAACTGCTTTGTCATACTTGTCACGACATCATACATCGAAAGGGTCAAATTAACGTATGACCGGTGAAAGAAGAATTTGCATCTTGAGTTAAATTCCACATCTCGAAGAGTAGCGTTAGCTGACAAAGATGAGGCAGTTGACATACCCCCTAATAACTTCAATAAAATAAAAATATGGGTTGCTAAATGATCGGTTCCATAAGTTAAACCAAAACCCACCAATATGCTTTATGAAACAGCTAATACCGCTTAATATAGGATATCGTTGAAACATAATTAATGTTCATTTTGATCTACTAACATTAGAATTACCTTGAATACGACTTAACTTCTGTACATAAATAATTTATGGACCAAATTGATCGTCATGCTGATCAGTCCAATTTAAGGTACATATGAAATCCAATAAACCAATGAACAAAATGAATATTTGTTGGTATTATAAAAGGGGACGCTTAGTTTTAATTCTCAAAACTATTTTTAATTGATTTATTCGCTGTGCTTTCCGCAGTCACATTCGTTAGCTGTCTCGACTAGGTAGCCTGAATTGTTACGAGGGCGAACTGTCTCCACCCCTTAACGTTGTGGTTGAAATAAACTCGAGTAAACTGAATTTACAACTTAACCGCGACTGTCATCCATTTGGTACATTGGATTAAGACTTCGCTGTGAACTGTGAACTTATGTAAGTGTACCGTCCGAAGTAATACGGCAAGACAACAAAATTGTAAGCGGCACGGTGATAAATTTAGTTTATGTAAGTTAATGCAACTTTTTATAAATTCCTATCTGAAATGAAAATATTATATATATATTATTAATTTATTGATTATTATCGCCAATGTAATAAGACAAGTATTTATAATGTAAAATTAAACTAAGCTATTTCAATGCGATTCAACTGCCTTTCAAGATGTATAGTAAAATAAATTAAAAGTAAGTAAAAAAAAAAAGAAAAAAGTAATTTCACGCCTGTAATCCTCGAAGAGGTAGGCAGAGAAATGTAGAACATTCCCACGTTACACCAGTTACTTTTAAGTTCCACGATGGAATAGGTGGTGAGCCTATTGCCATATACCGGGCACATATCCAGATTCCGAGCACACTACTAGAAAATCTAAATTACAAAATTTTTAGTAGTGCTCGACCTGGGAATCGAACCCAAGACCTCCCGTTCGGCAGTCGCACTTGCAACCAACACGGCCAACGAGGCAGGCATAAATTAAAATTAATCAGTCTAAACAGATTAAGAATAGTATTATATCGAATTGAAAATAATGGAATTGAAAATAATAATAATATTAAATAAGATACTAAATAATTTGTTACGGATAATAAAGACACTTCACTTTTTTTATTTTATATTCTTTTATTATTTTATAATTAACAACAATTAAAAGCAATATTGCTACAACTTTATATCGAGTAATCAGCCTGCACCTCCAGCTCCAGCCAGCTCTATGCACTGCTCCCCACCTCCAACACCTCCAGCTCCTACCCTCGAGCCAATATAACTTTCCATCGCCATCACCTCTGGCTCCTACCCTTCAGCCAATATAGTTATTCCAGTCAATACAATTCCTCCTCCTTTACAAATTTTAATATCAAAAACCTACGTAGTAATTTTATAATAAAATACTTAGTATTAAACAGCCGGCATGAATAGAATGGCCATGCAGTCAAGACATCATTGTACATACTTATATTTACCCACAAATATTAGCTTCTAATTTCAGATCAGTCCTAGATGCGATACTTCTCACCTTGACGACTCATTTAGATCGTTTGGTGGCTTATGTGTGTGCCAAAAAACTATTTTCTTTTAAACCCAGACAAAAATATTCATAGCATATCTTTATAGATCTTGGCCAGTAGATGAATATACGAGTATTGTCGGAGTCTTGGGATATAGAGAAAGACCGTGTACCATAAATGTGTTTGTGCAGGTCATAAAAAATATCCCGCCTTTGGGACTTCATATTACTAGCGACTATCTAGAACTTTATAGATTATATTCGGAAAAGTTGAAGGAGTTTTGTTCAAAAGTTATATACTTAAATGTCTACGTATAAACGATTGTTAGATAGCGCAAGCGTAGCCGCGCAAGCTCTGTCCCTAATGCCCCAAGGATACAAGGTTCGAAACTAAGCGAAACAGAGGTTTTAATTTTTCTTTCTTGATTTTTGCTGGTTTTATTAATTTTTCTGTGATCTATTAAACAAAACTGTAAATCCAAAAAAAATACTTAATTTACTTCATTTACAAGTTATTAAAGCAATATCCAAAAATGAAAAATATTTTCATATTACAGAAGGAGTTTGTTTATGGTATTGATAGATCAGATTGCAATTCAAGATAGTTCGAAAAATTTACATAAATATTATGTTTCAACTATGTTCACATACAATTACTAACACTAGATTTACTGAGTCAATTTGACACATTAAACTGTTATTTTATACCAGAGACAAGCTCTCGCTAGCTATTGCAAACACAAACATATATTTTTATTGTTTCTGTATGACAAACTATTGAAACAATGATCAATCAATAATTCGTTGAAGAACCATAAATGTCAATAACTGTGGTGCTTATAATAGAGTGCTACGGAGCCAAAAAAAATATATCTCCTGCCCAATGTATTAAGGAATACCCACCCGGGATACTCGTATATGTTGCTTCTGCAAAGACGAAAATGGCGATTATAAGAACGGTGGACGAAACCAAAATTCAGGACTATATACCGGACCTTATTATGTACTTCACATAACGCATCTGGATATTATGTACCTACTTCTTAAGGTACACTCATGATCCCCATGCTCTGGAATTCGATTCACCTAAAAGAAATTGATATAATATGACATATTTAAAATCTGTTCTCATAATATTATTTGACATATTCAAGCTTTTACTGGTACAAGTATTGCGAAAAAATTCTCCGAAAAATTTGTGCTTTGCAGCAGTATCAAAACAGTTCCATTTTATAATGACTATCTAAAGTTTCGTACATTAATCATCTAAATAGCAACAATGCCAATAGTCTATGGCCTTTTGTTCTTTTATTAACTCCCGTAATAAAAGGATCCCGGAACGCCGGTAAGTAATTACGACGTTCCTGAAACGTGACCAGAATGTTTTCGACGATGTAATTATTATGTTCTAATTTTGACGAAAGTTTACGACTGAAGCTTATAGGCGTTAGTACACCATGTACATATTTCCCGTACACATTATATTTATGGACGATTATCGTATCGTAACATCACGTCTGTAATCCCCGGAAGGTAGGCAGAATAATGTAGAACATTCCCACGTTTCACCAGTTACGTTTACGTCCTAATATGGAATAGGAGGTGAAGCTATTGCCATACACCAGGCACATATCCAGACTCCGAACATTGAAATATCAATTATAGAGTTAACTTTTCAAGCGTGGGGCTATAGACATGACAATAATTATTACGACACTTATTTATGCTTGCGAACACTACTAGCAAAACAAAGAATCCCTTACAATGTTCATCTTATTGAAGTAAAATTTAAATAGTTTAAATTATAAAACATAACGCATGTATATCCTGGAAGAGGTGCGCAGAAGAGTGTCGTATAGCTACTCCTATGAATCGCCTGTTGTGTTGTAGGTCCCACCCTATTAAGGTTGTCCTTACTCCCTAGAAAGCCTTTTATAGATATATATCCAGACTTCGAGCTGCTACCAGTAATTTCTAGTTAGTAAATCCTTAGTAACTCCGCTCACCCCGGAATCGAACCCAGTATTTCACGGTCTGCAGTTACGCCACCACTCAACGAACGAGACTGTATAATTTACGATTAGTTAAATATTACTAAATTAAGGTAAAACTGAACAAACCGTGAAACATTCGCCAGTGCCAGGGAAGGAAACAATTTTATGTGTAACAAGTAGCGACATCTATACTTATTTGGAAGAATAAATGTTATAATTTTTTACGCTAAGCTGAAATCGTAAACAGCACCATCTAGCATATACAATAGAAAGCAATATGACTTCGGTTTCCTTTCTAATCGTAACAAGAAAATACTTCAGAATTTATACACTTTCGTAAAAGGAAAATAGTTTATAAATGAAACACGATATGTCGCTTACCTATACTGTCTTTAAATTTTTAGTCACTTAGTATTTTACTGTATTTATTACATAAAAAAATAGCTAATGTAAATCCTACCTATTTCATTTATTTACATTAATGTCCATATATTTTTAATTTTAAATAAAATAAACTTTCTGATAACATTTTAAATCAATCACACATCATAATGGTACATGAGGATTAGTCCTTCATTGGCTCGGGATATTCGGTATCTCGGCTCTCACTAAAACTACGAACAAAATAAAATGCACCTAATTAAATTAAGAGTAAGAAAGAAAAAATAAATCGGCGTCCTTGACTGCAACTCAATAACATTATACAACAACATGCATAACAAAATAATGTATTGAAGATTGATTTATAATGACATAAGTAGCCATGAGTTAATTGAAGTCAGTAATTTATATTTATGTCACGTGCTTGTCGTTGTACGTGGGTCCGTTTATATATGTACTCTATTCAAGTATACATCGCCTCTTTGCTTCAATAACGTTATATTTTCTGAATAATTTCTTAATAACCTGTTGTTGTTGAAGCGAAGAGGCGATTATATATACCTAGTATTCAAGTATTTATTTTATTAAGTCGTACAAAATATTAATAAACAAAAAACCTTTTTTTATACGAATGAGCTACTATCACTTAAATATTTTATGACAGTATGTAGAGATATTCGAAGTGTTTTAATATTACTACACAATTTTGTTATGTAAGCATATTATTTTATTTAATGATTTAAATAAGTTTCACTGCTGCAGTGCTGTCGACTAATAAGCAAATCTTGTCATGGAAATATTCCCAATGACAATATTGCGTTGTCATACTGTGGTATTGAAACGGTGTCTTGATGAGATGGGTAAAGACACTTCACGTCTATGTCACGATAACTATGCTCGTTCTATTAGAACTACGCAACAACAAACGGACACAATAAAATGTAGCTACTTCGATCCTCATCGTTTCACGCACGAGTTAAATTAAAAATTTAATTTGAGTTTAATAATATACGATCTTTGTTTCAATTCAAAAATTCCAATAAACGCGTATTTCAGTGAAACCGAATTTAATTTATTTGTGACGTGTTACTATGATTAGAATTATATTTGAAACTAGCAATATGCAAACCGTGACTTTTCGTCTGTTCAGTTAATCTGTAAATCGGCCACAATATAAACCCTTCTAGTAGTACTATCCATAAAGCTGTACGCTACATCAGTGCAATTCTAACATTTTGAATGAAAGCACGTGTCGGGTGCAACTTATATATTAATATATGTACTTTGTTTTCGAGACATTGTAGTCTTGAAATTAGCAAGTAAAATTTTTTTATCGCAGTGAAAAATTCAGTCATATTGTGTGGTTTGGGTGACTGTAGAATGAATAATCTGTAATTCGTTGCAAAGTAAGTTTTGTACAAACTTGTATTTTACAGTATTTTTTTTATATTTTGTGTACAGCGTATTGTAACCGCCCGTTGATCAAGTGGTTGTAAGGGCATAGTGATCGAGAAGTCCTGTGGACGATTCCTGATTGCTGAGATACTACTGGATTTTTCTTTGCTTTTCTACATAGTTGAAATATGAAAAAGGCAGGCACGATTTTACGTTCATATAAGGTTTGGTTTATAATTCAAATTTCTGCAATGCATTCCAGAAGAGTAGCTTTTGTTTGAATATTTACATCTTTCGAACGCCTCTCTTGAGATTATGATTTTACTTTAAAAGTTTTAAAGTTTAAATCAATCTTGATATAATACTGAAAGAACATTTCCCACGGAAACCTGTCCGCAATTTCTCTACAACGTTTTCTTGAGTATGTACAGTCTTTTATCCTTATCGTACGTCGTATTCCATGATCTTAACTCGCATTCTAATAAATCCGTTACCTAGAGTGGAACTATTAAATGTTAAATGCATGTTATAATTTTAATCCAATGAACTTAATTACTGTAAGTTCCTTAATTAAAACAATGTATTCCTCAATGAACAATGTATCAATTGTGCGTGATATAATTAATTTAACACAAATCCTATTCGAACAAATACTACATTATTCACAAGTCAGTGTAGTGGAGTCAAGATTTTTGTTTTTATAGATAAACTTTTACTTTTCTCAGTGCATCCATTTGCAAAAATTAACTGAAGATTAATTGTCAATTATTACAAAGGTTAATTTTAAATTAGTTGTTGCCTAGTTTGAGCCTTAGAAGTGTGAGTATTACAAGAAGTTCAACAAAAAATTTGCTACTCAATTACATTCATTTGGAGGCTGATTGAATAAAGCATTTTAAGTATTGTGTTCGAACTAAGTTTTAAATCTTTCTTGATAAAGCAGTTTTGCATAATAAGCTTTGTGAACATATGTGGGCATACATTTTTTTGTGCAAACCATCTAGTACAGGGGCCCTTGCCACTTGTTGTAATGATCTACGTTTAATCAATAAATACATTTTTATTTTATATTTTATATTTTTTATTTTTTAATGTATAGGTACGGTTCCTGTGCATACGATGTCGGTGGTCGGGGAACAAAAACATGAATCATATGCATTCCTCTTTCAGTAACTGATTTTTTTTAAGTCGTATCATGACGGATTTTAAATAAAAGGTAATTAAACGTTTATGGTCAATAGGCGATTGCATATCAAAACCGATATGTACATATAAGCAAAGCCTAGTAGAACACATCGATAAGAGACATCATGATAAAGACTGATAAGAAGGAAATAAAAATATGAGTAACTTCACGCCTGTAATCCCCGAAGAGGTAGGCAGAGGAATGTAGAACATTCCCACGTTTCACCAGTTACT
>DWFO01003801.1:0-11929 GCA_018246595.1 Mimoniades nurscia nurscia
TATTAATATTCAATATTTATATTTCAACTGTTAATGTCAACTAAATAATAGTCTACCGTCTCACGGATTATACATAGAACTTATGCACTTTAAAAAAGCTCAATATAAACTTCAAATGTAAAAATGTTCTAATTTTGGCTTAATTTCGTCCAATGGACGTCTACTACCAATAATAGTAGATACCACTAATAATTAATTTAACGTATTACCTATCTAGTAAAATGGGTATTACAAAATGATATTGCCGCTGAATATGTGATTACTTAATATGCTTACATATGTACATACATCTACCATTGTGTTATTTGCATAGTTGGATGTATGTATATTATAATCCTTTTGTTTGCGAAGTTACAGAACATGGTTTACAATGCGTTTAAATTATAATGAAAATGGATTGAGCGTAACGTGTAACGTATTCATTTGTTTGAAATATTTTATACATTTACAACAATATAATAATGTTATAACAATGACATAATTTCATTCTATAATTCAGAACAGATTTTCTATTCTAAATTTCTAGTAGAGGTTCAAAGCCTGGATTTGTGCTCGGTGTATGGCAATACTCTCATCACCTATTCCATGATGGGACATAAACGTAGCTGGCTAAACGTGGGAGTGTATTATGCTCTGCTTACCTCTAAGGGGATTGCAGACGTGATGTTATATAACAATAATATATGTGTATAATAATATGATATGTATATAATACATAACAAAGTAACAATGTTACAATATACTTAATCTAATAATTGTAACACTAAACAGTTACAATGTGTTTACCAGATGTAAGCGTTATAATCATGGGTTACTTATAAATTCCTATTTTTACATTTCCTTTCGAGATCCAGTCTATAAATAAAATGGATATGTTTGCTGACGGCACCGTCTGAGCAATGGGTGAATTGCGTTTTTTAACTTCTCACTATGAAAATCGAAGATTTACAAAAATTTCGAAAGTCGAATTTTCATCAGATTCTCAAGTTTTGAGAGTCTAAGCAGCTATTCTGATTTTCTATGTGATCCCTAGGCGTGTTTGCATGTAAAAATATTTATTAGAATAAACAATCATATATTTCTTAATAGGTATCATTTTGACGGAGAGATTCTGCAAATACAAAACCATATTACGACGAAACGTCTGAATAACAGTAACATCCAATTGACACGCGATTTAAGCGGGGGACACTGGCCGGAGCGACGAGCCAGTTAAATAAGCATAGGGAACATGGAAACATAAAGGGTCTTTGAGGAGGAGATATAGAACCCCCTTAAAAAAACTTAAAAATGACACACGCAAAGAACTAAGTAAGCTTGAAGGTTACAACAAATATTACAAACAAACTATGCAAATTACACAAATTATACAAACGCTGTCGTGTCCAAGTGCTGATGTTGCAAAAGGACTCTGTAATTTAGCGACCATCATCTAGATATGGGAGTAACTTAGACTTGTTTTCAATGTGTGTGATGTCTCGTGTATGAAACAATAGGGTTGGTATGTTCCTATGGAATAAAACACTAAAATAAAAAAATAAAAACACGAATATGTTAGATTTGTAAATTAATTTTACATTAACGGCTCAATTTTCTGACGTACAAGGGCCGCTGAATATGAATAAAGAATGATAGAGATATTTGTCTCCCAGTGTTCTCTACCCACCTCGTAAGGGTCCGGTCGTGATGGTACCATAGTAACGAGTATTGCTTTTCGCACTTGTAAAAACAGATTGGCATTCTCGACGCTAAGGTCTTCGTTCCAACGCCCTTACGCTATGTTGGTACGATAATGCCGCGGAGTGTTGGCGCGATGCGGGAGGAAGCCCCCATTATCCTGTCAGGCGCAATCAGCACCGGCGAGCCGACCGCCGCGCGAATGTAAAGACTCGGACACAATCGCCCTTTGCCACTACGCTTGAACTATCCATTCAACGGCAGATATCATTTGTTAACTCGATCACGTGGCTATTTTTATCGTTGCCACGACACGGTATCTCGATCTCGGGAATACGATGATTTAAAGCGTTTTATCCAATCATATATCTCACATTGGGTGAATTATAAATATCCCCTGGTCACTTGAGCGTGAAGTATTCACATATAATTAGATTTGTACATATAATTGTAGTTACCTAAAACATTTACAGCAGTTTGCGCTGGCACTTTAAGTGACACATTTATCTGTTACATCATCATTATCATCAACCTATGGTCTCATCAGATATAAAACAAGGCTAAAGCCATAGGAAACATGAAATAGGCTAAGCGCGAATTGGGTTTTAATATAAAGTCACTTGTATAAAAAGTATTCGTCATGTCACCAGCAGTTTAAATTATAAATCAAAATTAAAACGTTTAAACACATTAAAAGAAATATAAGAACAGTATTGCGTTTAAAAAGCAATAACTTGGATATACCTCGAATCGAGTTCGCGGAATGGATGTTTTGCGGTGGTTCAAGTTTTGGGAAGTCAATTGCCGCCCGGGACCGGTTCAAAGCATGGGGTAATGCATTACAATATGCCAGTCCAACAAAGTTGGAGGGACGCGTACATGTAATTTATAAATGGCGGGCAAAAAAGAAGCACAGCACGCACCGGTTGGCAGTGTAATCAGCAGTGCAAGATCGACTTTCTTGGAAGCAATAAATTATATACGAAATTATTGAAAAATGTTCTTGAAACTTGAACTGACGTGCATTATTATTTAACGTTTCTTGGTTCGATGTATTCACGCTATCATACGTACTAAACGCGACAGACGGGGACTCCGTGGGAATTTACTGGCATTCTAAATATGGCAATATCATGAAAATAGTTTGAAATATATAAATTCAATGTGACATATGACTCTAGACTAGCGTTTCTCTTTTACCGGGTCGCGCCATCAAAATAAAATACCGGGTCGCAACATTCCCGCGGTTTTAAAAATAATACTTACTATCGACTTGAAGTGGGATCAGACCTTAGGATAAAACTTTCGTCATTTTTTAAGAACTTGGATTCTTTAGTAAAAAATAAGCAGCTCCATACCTACTTCACACTAAAATTTTATGACACTAAAACCTTTTTACTATTAATAATGGAAGTAACTTCACGCCTGTAATCCCCGAAGAGGTAGGCAGAGAAATGTAGAACATTCCCACGTTTCACCTGTTACTTTTAAGTCCCACGATGGAATAGGTGGTGAGCCTATTCCCATATACCGGGCACATATCCTGACTCCGACCTACTACTAGAAAATCTAAATTAGAAAATTTAGTAGTTCCCGACCCGGGACTCGAACCCAGACCCTCCCGTTCGGCAGTCGCACTTGCAACCAACACGACCAACGAGGCAGTCGATTTACTATTAATAAATATGTATTATGTTACCTGATGGACCCAGCTTGGGTTTAAAGTATTAAGTGGGTCGCGAAGGGGCAGTGTGTAAATTACAGAACCATGGCAGAAACAATGTTTGGGAAACACTGCTCTAGGCTATATAGGTTTATTGCAGTATGACGCTGCTGACTAATGCACAGCTAAATGTTCTGGTCGCTGAAGGGCAGCTGCGTAGTCGTTGAAAGAAGCTGTGCTCTGCGATACCCAACCTGCATGATTAGCGTAGGGATTATTGTCAAAAACTACTCATGGGAGGCCTATGTCCATCAGTGGGTTGAGATTGTCCGGTGATGTAATGCGGTGATGATGTGAAAGAACAGATAAAAAAACTACTAAATATGTATTGAAATTAAGTTTACTTTTTTTCTAAAATAAACTGTATGACATGTTGGCATTATACTACGTAACGATTTATAATGTTCGATGGTCCGATGATGTAATGCGGTGATGATGTGAAAGAACAGATAAAAAAAATCTATTAACATGAATTGAAATTACGTACAATTTTTTTTTATCTAAAATAAGCTGTATGATATGTTGGCATTATCATTTCATTAATAGTGAGAAAGCTAATCATTTTACGATGTTGATGCATATTTTATCTGAAAAGTCGATAACGGTATTACGTGTGAGAAATTTATGAAGTATTATAGTAAAACGATAAACATAATTTTAGGTACATATGTGTTTAATTTATGTGCATCATTATGCAATCTATACTACCGCCTTACACTGGGCCAGCATGGCAAACTGTGGTACTGACGTTTTCTTTCTGAGAGGAGATCCGTGTTCCATAATGGAGCTATTGATGATATAAATGATCATATATTGTATTATTTTTTATTTTTACTTTTTTTTATATTGTATTACGTCAGTTAATAGGCAGTTTAGCTGTGGTTAGCTTCGGTCAGTAATTGGCTGGAGCTAAGTTTGAGATTAGTTCAATACTAGTTTAAAATCTTTATCATAACCAAGACAGAATCGCCACAAACAGAAATCTCGTTTTAAACAAGGACTACGGGCAAAAACAATTTACACTGAACTAACGCGCTTCAATCTCTGGCCTCGAGCACCTCACACCCAAATAAAAAGAAAACCATCATTTATCCAAGCAAGACAAAGTTGTGTTCTTCGAAGGAAGCATATATGTATAAAGAAGAAAAAATCAACTCACATGTAACAATGGCCGCAATAAGGCTAACAGCACCTGAAGGCGGTTTGCACGTCAACCAGAGCGGCTTAACGATGTTCTCTGCAAATGTGAGCGCCGTGATAGCGTTCCCAGTCGGCACCAAGATGAACAGCGCCACCCACAGGTACAGGAACGCTGGTAGCGGCCCAAACGCTTCGCCGATGTAAGCGTAGTCGCCGCCAGATTTTGGGATCATTGTGCCTGGAAATACATGACATGATAAATTGTTGATACTTAATCGATGATACGTGATGAAGATTAATAATTAATCTTCATTGATTAGTATTAATTATTAATACTAGTTATATTGATACGGTGCCTTGAATTGTACCCGGTGTTTTGTAGTAGATTCGTTCCTTATCGTTCGTTACACTGTTGGATATGAGTCTCGTCTCAGAATGAGAGGGTTAAGGCCATAGTGTGTCATGCTGGCCAAGTGCGGGTTGGCAGACTTCACAAGAACAATAGAAATTGCGTAAAAGATTTTAACTTCTTTTTATTTAATAGCAAATATGAAGTCATTCCAATTTGCATCGATTAAATAAAACGTATGAAAAATTATTTCCAATTATTTTACGTAACATGACGCCTGTGATCCCTGAAGAGGTAGGCAGAGAAATGTACAACACTCACACATTTCACCAGTTACGTTTACCTCCCACTATGGAATAGGTGGTGAGCCTATTGCCATACATCGGGCACAAATCAAGACTCCGAGCTACCACTAGAAAATATAAATCAGAAAAATTTTGTGGTACCCGGACCCGGGAATTGAACCCAAGATCTACCGATCGGCAGTCGCACTTGCAACTAACACGATTAACGATTTCATAATATAATCGGTACAGTAGTTTTTGAGTTCATCGATGATACACAGACAAACATTCATTTTTATATACCTATAAAGATGGATAGAATAACATTTACACCCTAATTTAAAATTTGGAATATTGTTTCTTTTAATTTTAAAGATGAAAATGGGTGGAAATAGTCTTGAAAAAAAAACCAATTTTATAATAAACTCGTACTAATTTCAACGTTCCTTTTCTTATGTTTGGTATTTTTCGGCAGAATTAATGGACGAAGACAACCACTTATGATTGCTGTCTATGTTAGTTATTTTGCATGAAAAACCATCAGTAATGTTATTATTGTAATTACTAATAAATAACAATTTATGAATATATTTATAGTCACATGTTTGGAATTTAGGTATAACCAATTATTGGTTTCGTTTAATTATTCGTTTAAATTTATATCAGTTTGTAATTACCAAAAGTAATTTCCAACTGGATAAATTTCAACAAATACAATCACTGATGTTCTTTCATTTTATAAGTATTTTATTATAACATCACGCCACATCCTTTGCGGAGTAGACAGTACCTAAGCACCTAGTGCCAATTATCACTGTCCTATAGACCTGAGATGCATATACATCACTTTATAGTCATCGGAGAAATTGAGGAGAATGGTTCGCTTGAAGCTGACTAAGGGTAGATACCAGTTATCTAATCTCCTACACCGAGTCAATTAACTTTACAATAATATTTTGAAACAGAAGCCATTTACGTAGTTAATGTGCGATAAGAACTCGATGTTAATATAAATCTCAATTAATTCTGATCATGGATCACTAAAAGCCTAAGCGTAAGTTGTAAGTTACACAAAATATGACAGTGGTGCATTGCGACAGAGCTTGCGACGTTGTGTCTCTGCAATTAAACCGTAAATAGAGAATTCTAGAAGTATTCGGCTTAGTGTTAGTGCATTTGCTTTTTGTATCTTTTATCCTTGAATAGTTTCGTCCATACTAATATTAATAGTACTGTCGTGGATTAAAAAGCATTATGGATGAGTCCAATAATGAGAATGAATATAATAACGCGTTGAGTCTGATGAACGAGAAATTAGAATTAAACAAAAGCCCCTATTGGGAAATAAAAGGAAATTTATTTCGCTTTAAAGTCGATGAACTAAAAATTTGATTTTTTATGCAGTTTTACAACTATATTTCCAAAAAGACATTATAAACTATATATCTTGCTTTCATCAAGAATAAAAATGATATAGCAGCAAACATGATGAAATAAGCAATCGCAGACCGGTTGTCTATTCAGTTGCATTAAAATCGTTTCAAGGTCTCCATGATGAATGATATGAACTTTTAAAGAAAATTGAAAGTGAACTTTGTGGAGTGTTGAATTTAGATTCTTAAATCAAAAACATGTGTACCTACTTAAATATTTCATTAATCATAAAACCAATAATATAAGCAAATTTAAGTTTAATAAAAAATGTGCTTTTGTAAATGCTAATAGTGAACTTGTACCTACACTTTCACTTTTAAAAAATAAAAGTAAATAAACGTCACATCACGCCTTTAATTCTTGAAAAGGTAGGTAGGTAGGTATGTAGTACACTCCCACGTTTTACATTCACGTCCCGCTATGGGATATGTTGTGAGCCTATTGCCCTCGTCTACCAGACTCGAATCCAGACTCCGGGTCACTACTAGAAAATCTAAGTTAGAGCAGCCCATAGCAGTCAGTCTGGGATTTGAACCCAGGTCTTCTCGACCAATGAGGCATTTTTACTTTTATGTAACAGTAACGCCTGCTCAAGGGCTTGTTTAACTATTCGTCACGAAGTCCTGGCGCTACCCGCAAGGAGTCATGAGACAGTAAAGTAATTAATACTTTTTTTAATTTTTCTTTTTTCTAATTATTTTCCTCAGCTTTGGAATAAATTTGGACCCTTTATAAATAAATACGCATTGAAATGATCGGGAACCCGCTGGTTTATGTAATTCCATTAATAATTATACATACTTAAATGCAGGTATCAGTCGATACTGAATGTTGTTACTACCTGATAACCGGGACTTCATCTGCGTTGTTTCTTAACACTGTAATAACTTTATATTAAATGGAAATATCATATTAGTATTATTTATTTATAAGTTCAAAGTGTCTAAAATATGAAACTTAATTGAAATACATCCAGCAGTTTTTCCATGACGCCTGCACGACGGCAAACCTCTAGTATTTTATATATACCTATAGATATTCTCAATTAGATACGTTCGGCAATTAAATTAATATTTAACCTACACGTTAGCGATACGAAATTTTGTAATCCACTAACAATCTTATAATTTGTAAGAACATTCCAATAAGATTGTTAAAATACGTACGTGCTGAACTAAATTGAAAATGGAAACATATTTTAGCATTGTTTGTTGTATGTAAAGTAAGTCGCAGCAGCTGTCCGTGGGCTCCTGGTCAATAGACACCGGTTCAAAAACGTTGGCTATTTTAAATTTAACACAAATTCCATACAATAAAACATGCGGAATGTAATTAAAGCTAGACTTTATGGACTAGAGCGAAACGTTACATGTTCTAGCGTGGATGTATATCATATAGCTCACACATCACGTCTGCGTTTCGATTAAGGGGTAGGCAGAGGACTTTAACACTACCGCTTTAGATCGGCTATGTTATACGACCCATAGAATAGGTGAGCCTTTTACCATACACGGGCAAAATGTCATAGCTCTTTTACAGCTTAGAAACACTTTACCATCCATATATAATACTATCTAATCTCTACGGGAGCTCATTGACTTGAATTTTATCGCACACAATGTGCTGTGAATAGATGTGCCGAAAAATTGAGGTGAAAAATGGATGTGCAATCGGAATCAACCGCACAGGTGTTAATCAAATCGTACTTACCTAGTTCCGCATAGCATAGTGCCCCAATCATCGAGAGGAAGCCGGAGAGCACCCAAACTATCAACGCCATGCCCTTCGAACCAGCATGCTCGAGGGCCATACCTGGCGATACGAAGATACCGGAGCCTACAATCACTCCCACTATAATCCCTACGCCATTAATCAGCCCCAACTCCTTCTTCAACCGCACACCATCACCAGATTCTTCTGAACTATCGCCAGCGTCACCACCAACTTGCATGGTTTTTGGCGCCAACCCTTCCGCCGCTGATACTTTTGCCATTTTAATTCCCCTTATACTAAGTCCTAATTTATTGAACAGCTGTTAGTCTACAATACTAGAACACAACTTTTTGTCGCAGTGCTACAGTTCAAACCGGGGTCAATAGAATTTTTCGTAGCCGAATATCTGATCCTGTTTCATGCGAGCATTGCATCACTCCGCGTATAAGGCACTACGGGAAAATAGCACGTGCGTGAAACACCAGGAAATCGCCCCACGTTGATAATATACAGGGACGGTGGCCACCGAACTGATAACACCTAAAATTACGCGCGCGGTTATATTACACACACGACTATTACATATATACTGCAAGTTTAGGTTAAAATATTCAAATATTTAATTTACATCCTGTTCGGTTTGAATATCGTACAGTTTTATCTCACATGTGGTAAGTGCTGCGGAATAATTTTTTTTTTGAATTTTAATTCGCAAGTTTCGTAAAACGCCGATATGTTGGAACATGCGGCGGTGGAATATAGCACGTTCTGCGTCGCGGGTCCACACATTACTATTCACATCGCAAGTTAACCACGAGTTCGACCGTCTACCACCAATGTCTCAATATGTAAAACGGCGTGTCCGATAATGTTCCGTTACACATTTTTGAATCTTCTATTCAGCGTAGTAAGGCATATTTTAAAATTGCAACTGACTTGTAATTTCACTGCCAAGTTTGTACAACAGGTTTCGTCTGTCTCTTTCACACCATTTCCGAACCACGTGTATATTTGGCTTACTTTTTATTAACACGGACCACATGCTACACATTTTCAGTAATTTTTAATCTTGTATTAGATCCGTTTTACAATATATTTTAATGAGAGTAGTTTTTAAAACAAAAACAATTAGTCCCTTTCTACGAAGTTCGACATTGTTCGAAATAAAACAAGACAATCATATTGAAACTTGCAATACGTTATTTTCAAAGTGTACAATACCGATCAAACGTCTTTCCCATTGACAAATAGTTCCAATGACCTAACTTCACACACACAGGATATGAGCAATTCATTTATAAGAGCACAATGTCGACCGAGGATCCTCAGAGATCAATGACAGCGTCTGTGAGCGGAATAACATGTGATCTTATCCATAGATTAAACTCAGCCGTTAACACAACGGTAACTACATAAAAGTTAATATAACATCACTTAAAAAGGCAATGAAGAAAACTTTTCAATAATAAAATACATATTTTATTTAGTGCGTTAACACAATCACATGGCAAAAATATAATAATAAATACGATATAAAAACATATTACTATAATCACAATTCACTTTTGTCTTCAAATTTAAATATCCTTGCGGTTCCATCGTCAGACGTACTTAATATCACATTTTCTTTTTCATTATAACAAAAGTCCAATATCACTGACCAGTGACCAGTGAGCATGAGACTTCTCGCTCCCGAATTTCCCTCATAGCTGCGTATGGAGCCATCGAGACATCCTGTCAACAATTGATTCTTGACCCAAATCATCTTTGTGACACCGGCAGCAGCGTCTTCATCTGATTTGGCACAATGGTGCCTTATCATTTGCTTACCTAGATCCCATATAGATACGGAGCCAGTGAGAGTACCTGTGAATAAAAACGTATACATACAATAGTTTTTTATACAATTTAAATTATATTGTAAAGTCTGTGATTATTCTAATGCGAAAATATTTTGTTTATTCATCTGACGGACACGTTGCAATCATAAAAATCATTGCCTACAATCTATACTGTAAGGGCGAATTAACATGTTTATGGTTTTAGCGAATCGATATTTATAATTCAGTTTACTGAATGGAGTTTTTAAATACTTAACTTTATCAGGATTTGCTCTACTGTGTGTACGGAATACGAAACTGTATGCGCAAATCATTACGGTAAATCGTAAAGTAAATACTATACTAGTGAGTGTGCGTGCGCTTGCTTGTGTGTGCCTGTGTGTTGGGTATGTGTCTGTGCTATGTGTGTCCATGGGCGTGTGCGCATGCGTAGTTGCGTGTATGTGTGCGCGTACGTATGCGTGTGTACCTTATTTTGAATATATTATAATAAAATAACACTAAAGAGTATACAATATATACGTAACATCACACCTGTAATCCCCTAAGAGGATGGCAGATAATATTGTATTATAGTCCCACGTTACACCAGTTATGTAGGTGGAATTGGTGGTGAGCCAATTGGCTTGGAGTATGCCAATTGGCTCACCACCACTTCTAGAAAACCTAAATTAGAAAAATCCAATGGTGTGCGATCCGGGGATTCGAATCCAGGATCTCTCGATAAGCAGTTGCGCTTGCAACCAACACGAGCAACGAGGCAGTCACTGTTAATATAACAATATTAAATCATCCTTTATCATTTTATTGCACCACACTATTTTCGTGGAAACAGTTTTCGATAACGATGTAACATGTATTGTATGTGACATATATTATAATTTAATTCACATTAGATATATGTTTAATTAATTTTATAATTTCATAATGTAAGTGGATAAGTTTTTTTATAATTAAACAGTATAATTCGTAACATGTAATGTTTCACGTGTGACTGCCGTTGTCGTTGGTTACTTCCCTTCACTTCTGACAGGTGGCGCGGTTGCTGGTACGAAGCTGACCGTAAAATAAGCTGTTTACTCGCGATCGAAGTTATGTTACTAATGCGAAAAATAGATAAAAACAAATCCTTGAAAACGTTTGTATATTGTGTCTAAATTTGAGATAAATCGGTGCAGAATTTTTCGAGCATTTGAAGGGTACACAAATCAACTAGACATATATGTACATATACATATATTAAGTGTAAATCATGTTTTAATTATTTATGAATTAAGCATAAGAGAAATTATTTTAAAATTCATAATGTTGAATTTTATTATATTTATTTCTATCAGGTTCCTCTGACATCTCCTCAGCTGACAGCTGTTCACTAAGCCTAACTGTGGCATTTATACCTAAAACGAATTTAAAGGATAAGGTAATAGCGTGTAGCGTTGACTTAAGTAGTTGCGAATAAAATTGTCAAGCTCTTTATTAATTCTTTTGGTATCTATTTGGGAGTATGTATTTGAAATTCGAATTCTGCGTTTCATATTGATAAGAGATAATCATACCTAAAGCAAAGTATCCCAGCTGCGCGTCATTCGGGAAAGCGATCGTTTCCAATTTGTTTTCATATTCCAATTGAGCGACGACTTTCCCGTTGTTCGAAGTTGCAAGCACTACTTTTCCTGTGACCAAGAAAAATATAATTCGTATTAGAAACAATTACCTACATATTAATACACTCAAATCCATACTGTTACCGTCGGCTAGTAAAAGACGA
>DWFO01003802.1:0-11927 GCA_018246595.1 Mimoniades nurscia nurscia
TGATTCCGAATATATAAAAAACTCATTTTGGCCCCTAGTGTCGCTTGGTAACTTTTGCCTTTCCACCGTCGATATGTTGATATGTGTATTATTGAATATTGCTATTGCTCTTGCAAACTTACGTCCTCGAAAACTTTGAGGGTCGCGAAAACAATAGGCACCATCATGGTAGTCGCCGCGGTGTTGGTGATCCACATCGAGACGAACATCGTGATGAACGACGTGGCGAACAGAAGCCTGCAAATAAGAAACGGAAGTATTGTTCAATAGTACGGACGTAACATTGCGCCAGCAATCCCGGATGGGGCAGGGCAGACAGACGAGTGTTGTACACTCCCACTTGTCACCAGTTACGGTTATGTACAACTATGGAATAGGTTGTGAGCCTATTGCCATACACCATATCGAAGAGTGTGCGGTGTATTAAATGGAATTGAAACTAACACAATCAAAGAATAGTAAAATGTATCACCACAGTTCTTGGACTGACGAGGCAGTCCAAGAACTGTGGTGATACATTATTGGTCGTATTGGTCACAAGCGCAAATGCCCATTGAGAGGACCTGGGACCAGCTAATAACATTCTCAAATACCGGGTCGAGCGCAATGGGATTTTTTTTATTAGATTTTCTTGTTGTGGCTCTGAGACTAGATATGCGCCCAGCGTATGGAAATAGGCTAAATATCTATTCTATAATGGGACGTAACCGTAACTACTGAAGCGCAGGAGAACACGTACTACAATCCTCAGCCTACATCTTCGAGGATTACAGGCGTGATGCTACGTTGTATCATATATGCCCGTGTTGTTGATGTACTTAAGAAGCAAATTTTTACATTCTTTGCTACATATAATGTGCGACTTTGTATATATGTACTAATGCTGGATCATAGTGAATCAGTGTGACCAATATACCTGTAATGCGAATATCCTACAGCGCGGATCGCACAGACCGCTAGCCGCTTGTGCAGGCCAGACTGCTCCACCGAGTAGGACAGAACCATGCTGCCCAGGAACATTAGCACGGTATCCTGGAACACAATTATTTAATTGTTCGCATGTCTATTTCATTTGATTGATATATTATTTTACTGTTAACATCAAATTTCTATTTTAAACGTGACAGATAGAGTTATACTATATTTCTGCCGTACAAATATCTCCGACCAAGTATCAGACTACCAATTGTCAGCGGCTTCGCTCGCGCAGAAGTCCGTTAACCGTCAGTTAAAGTTAAAGTCAGAAGTTTGTTAACCGAAAGCATCTACCTAGAATTTCAGGCGTATAACTTCTGAACCGTTGAATTTAGATTTGAATTAGAGTAACTATGCTAAACTTCAAGTCAACCAAACCTGTAAATAACGTGATCGTCAATATATTACTGGAAATCGCTTATATGTAATACGTAATATGTATAATAAAGTTCCCATGAGTTCTCTCGAATACGTAAAGAATTCACTAACCAAATCCTGATGACTTTTTCCTAAGAATTAATTAGTATTCATCGAACGGTACAAATTACTTTTTTTTTAATTTTCACTAAATTTAAAAATCTCACATTAATGTAACACTTGCACGTAGTCGCGGTATCCATAACACCGGACAAAGGAAAAATTATAAGAGGGATGAATGATGTTACAGCGAGGGGGATGCATTCAGCCACCCAGAACACAGCCATCAACATCAGAGCGTAGGCACACCACTGGTACTTCTGAAATGAGATTTTAGTAACGTACTACTTATTAATTACTTACAGATCAAAGGATATAACAATTGTATTAAACAAATAATACAATACAGATCTAATGGACGATTTTTACAGTATTTTTACTATTGGTGGCTGGACGTGTAAACAAATCAACATATTTATATGTAATATCTGATACGGTATAAGGTAGGCCTGAAGAGAGCCTATGTTATGGTAACCAAACTTGATGAACTATATATGTACATACTAAAAAAATCACGCCTCTAATCCCTGAAAACTAAGGCAGAGGAGTAAATATTATAAACATTACGTATAGTATTGTTACATTTTTTATTAATATAAGGGTACATAGTAAAGTATACTTATACAAATAATATTTATACCCAAACGAAGAAGTAATACTTGTGCTTTTTATGCAAATATTTGTGCTAGGTGGGAATCAAACCCGCACCCGACTTTCGCAGTCACATTTCCCAAGCACTGGAGCACCGGGCCGTCTCAAATGTTGTCGTTGTTATTACGAGTACCAATTTTTTTTAACACGACAATAACATGAAAATTTGATATAATACATAATTTATTTCTTTATTAAGACACATCAAAAGCAATACTTTTTTTTATAATATGGTAGTAGCAGACGAGCGTGCAGTCCACCTGATGATAAGTGGCTACTGCCGCCCATGGACATTTGTAATCAACCCCAGATAAGATTAGGTACCTATCTCAGGTCGATCAAGTGAATTGAAAGTGAAAATTGTTTGCAATTATTGATTTTATTATACATGTCACAAAGGTATATAAGAAAAATACCTGCGGCGGGAAACTGAAGTGAATCGGAATTAATATAATTGGCACTGCGACACAGAGGATTCCATGCCAATGAGTCAAACAGAACAATTTGATTTTTTCGTAAAACTTCATATTTGGCTCTTCCGGGCTAGAAATTCAAAATATATCTCTGATACTTTTTATTCTATATACTTGATAGATACAGCGTCGTGCATCCAGTTAACTAGGCTTATTTAATTAATGATACAGCTTTGTTAGTAAGTCGTTAAGTTGTTAAGCTTGCCATGCCCGGTGCAATTTATATTGCGTATTTTAGTTAAGGAAATTACTTGTAATATATCGCTTCCAAGCAGCGTTATTTGCAAAAAGATTTAAAGTTTCGAAAATTGGTACAAATACGTGGTAGATACGAATGCCTCGTTGGTCGTGTTGGTCGCAAGCGCGACTACGATCGTGTGGTCCTCTAGGTTGCAATCCCGAGTCCGGGCACTATTGGGTTTTGCTCAGTAACATTTACTAGTAGTGGCTTGGAGTTTGGAAATATTTCGGGTGTATAGCAATAGGCTCACCACCTATGTATATTCCTCAATGGATCCTAAACGTAACTGGTAAACGTGAAGGAGTACTACACTTCCCTGCTTACCTCTTCTGGAATTACAAATGTTATGTAATGTTAGAATTTTTAGAAATTCCGAGTTTGGATTTGTGGCCGGTATATGGATTACCATATTAAGGTTCACCTCCTATTCCACAGTGAAACGTAAAGGTAACGTAAAGGTAACGTAAAGGTAACTGGTGAGACGTGGGAGTGTACTCGATTCCTCTGCCCAAGTCTTCGGGGATTACAAGCAAGTTCTGTTACGTTTTTAGTATATAAAAAAACTAAAACTTAAACTACAATGTTGACGAAGATTTTGGTTTTGGAAAGAAATCTTCTCAACGAACGGCAGTAGGTAATTCATGTTAGAATCGATAGTTATTAAAGTCTTATATTTACGTTGTTTTAGCTGGATCCTCAACGTATGAAACATTTTTCGACGAAATTGATCTATTCGACATGGTGGTTCGTTTCTATCAATTAGCTTTATTCGACATTAGTTACGGAAGAAGCTAATTTTATTTTAAAAAAATTGGCTATCTAGCTGGTTACGCATCAGATGTTTTCAGATATATTAAGAAATTAATAATGTAAGCCATTGATATATAATATTTTTTCAAGACATAATAAAACAATAAAAAAAAATTTTTTTAGATAATTATTCCACGCAGAGTGAATTATGTAAACAACACAATCTGTTAAGTACTTGCCGGAATGTAGAATATCAGCTAAAGAAATAATAGATAAACCCGAATAACTCTAATATCATTTATTCAACGGGTTCATGAGAATACTTTTGTACGTCAAAGTAAAACTACCACCGCTTCGGAAAATGATTCACTATGGAGAAGAAGCGGCGCAAGAAACTCCATAGGTGTGCTACTGTATCTTTTAAAATAAGTGATGTAACATAGTGACGAACAGAGTCATAGTTCTACGTTCGTATAGTGTGGTAACACAACCACCCGAATAGCGTATTGCATTAGCAACATAGCTATAGCATAGGGTATGGCGTTAGCAATTCCGCATATGCAATGTACAGTGCTAGACTGTACCAAGTAAACCAACAGTTAAGCTGGGAGCAGAGCTCCTGCATGAGTCAAATCCTGAGATAGACTCCCTGCACGAGCCCGTGCGAGCTCTTTCTACATACTCTACATACTACAGCTCTTTCCTACATACTTATTGAAAAATCCACAAGAGCTTTCTTTGTTTTGGTTAAAATCAGGTTATTGTTTTTATTTTAATTAAATACTGACATCTGTTGACAAAAAGATCTAGTAACATATCATTGTAGAAATTTTTTGACCAAG
Source organism: Mimoniades nurscia nurscia (assembly GCA_018246595.1). Lineage (NCBI taxonomy): Eukaryota > Metazoa > Arthropoda > Insecta > Lepidoptera > Hesperiidae > Mimoniades > Mimoniades nurscia. The sequence continues at coordinate 4,410 of DWFO01003802.1, forward strand.
GTTTTGTTTAAAATAACTCATAAATTATCTGACACATGAAACAAAAATGCAGCGGGAAGTAATTGGATGCTGCCGGCTTCAGCTTTTTATAAATACACAGTATCCCATGTACATATAGGTAATACATATGTAAGTGAACAATGTCAACTGTAAAACAGCATCAAATATTTATGTTTCATAATATTCTATAACATATATAAAAACCAGCACTTGGAATTTAAAATTTTTGGTTACAATTCTTACTCTGCAGACAGGCCGCCTTGTTGAGCTAGCAAGTATACGTATGGCAACGATGGCAACGATAAAAATAACACCTAGAATTTTTTAATGCTTTCTAGCCTAAACAATTCTAAACGAACTCGGTACCTATTTTTCTTTTAAAAACGAAGATTTGTTTATTTGTAACTGAAAACATTATCATTGGCATGTCTTTAGTATTCTACTGTAGTAGTGGTAAATGCTGGCTGCCCCGCATGCGTTGATTGCTAGCACCACTGCTGACCGAGAGGTCCCGGGCTGAAATCCCGATCGTGATACGATACGAGTAGATTGTGTATGGCTAAGGCTCATTACCTATTCCATAGTGGGACGTAAGCGTGTCTGGTGAAATTTGGGAGTGGGAGTGTACGTTCCTCTGCCTACCTCTATGGGGATTACAGGCCTGATGTTACGTTTAATGTAGTGGTGAAAGCAATCAACTAATTACATTTATTTGTACTGACTAGAACTATAGTTCATTTATACGGATACTTACACAATTTGTATTATTTAAAATTGAAGTTGAAAAATCCTTTTGAATTAAAATAGGCACACTATTTTAATATGTGTGTATTGCTATAATAGTCTTGTAATTTTGCCCCATATAGATAACTTGTTTATGCCAAAATAGTTTAAGTGAAACAACAAAGTTACCGAAACAAACATTTATTATTCCTACAACATATTATTCACCGTTATCATTAGAACGCAGTGCAAACTGAAGATAGTGACAAAACAAACAGTAAATAAAAAATAATCTTCGCGAAACTACACCCTAGAGGCCCAGTCTGGTTTTTCGAGAATATCTGGCCAAATGACTGGGGCCCAAAAATAAATAGCTACCCATGTCATTATGACCGTTAACACAGTGGGCCCGAAACCGGCGACAATCTGAAACGCGATAACACACTTTAGTTGTTCACCGTCTGTGGTATTAATGTAGCCTCAATAATTCATTACCATTTTACTGGTGGGGATGTTCGCAGCGCCTTGAACGATGAGGTTACCAGGCGTGCCGACGGGCACCATGAAAGCGTATGACGCTGATATACCAGCTGCTAGACAGTACATCAAAGGATTCCTGTCAGTTTCTTTTGCCTGAAATGTATATGTAACTAAAGACATTTTGATACTTGCATTTTAATTAAAATAGCGATATTATGTATGAAGATTTCGGATATCACATTATGAACAGCCAAATAGAAAAAACTGGTCTAATCAAAATTACGACGATATTTTGAATCATCACTTCCTAGGTTTTCTTAGCATACCAACACGAACGAACGAATCCGTTCATTTATATGAACTAAATTAACGAACGTTAATTTTAAGGTATTTTTTATAAAAGACATAAAATACAACTATTATTTTACGGTGAAAATAGAGTTTTTTAAATTGTTTTAACAAAGGTATTTTTTGTATAACAGAATTGACTTTTTACGCAAATTCTTTTTTTAAAATATGAAGGCTACAGGATATCAACTGCAGACACGATCGTACCTAGCAATTTTCCAACCTATGACATAAGTAATTCTTCAACGTTTAATGGAAGGTATGAGTACTGCGATATAACTTAGGAACACAGAACGAGGTTATGTTCCCTTCGCATACAATACATGCGCATTTGCCACAAAGAGTTGATGAGGTCATACCAACTGCATTGCAATCGGCGCAAAAACATTGCATATAGCCACGTTGGAAGCAAAGTTGGTGAAGAATGTCACAATGATGATGATCACGAGCACAACGACAATGTTTGGCAAACTCTGTGCGTTTTGCAGCACGTGGCCTATCTTCTCGTTAAGGCCTGTTCTCTTAGCGGCGTCAGACAATGCAAAGCCGCCACCTGTAAATGACAAGTTTTTAATGCTAATAAACTTCTTACAAGTTCAAATGAACATTCTCCATAGCCCATACCATCTTCTGGAAATATCTCACATATTATAAAATAAGAGTGTTTAGTTATTGATTTGTGTTATAATATTGACCTATCTTTGAACTTTACATGTGAACAATTGAATTTGTTTGAAGTTGAGTTGAATTGAAACATTGAATATTTATATATACATAATTTTTCCATGTTAATTTATATTACTTAAAACTTAAAATATACATAAATTTAATGTTTAATAGGTTTTTATTGTAAGCCCCGTTTCCGTAGAAAAATAATTTAAATAGGTATCATAAGAATAAATTACATAGGTATCTACGTAAGTCATCATGTTCTTATTGCAAATGCCACAATTACTAGAACGTGAGTAATAGTAAAAAAAATTGACTAAGGTACCTACGTCAAAATGTTAATTTCGTTTTTAACTTACCTAGTAAGAATGTAAAACTGTAAGGCATAGTTGCGATCATGACTTTCCAATCAAGTACAGATCTGATGCGTCCTTTTGGTAGATCTTCTTGATCTAATAAAGAATGTCGTAGATAAAGATGTCATAAACGTCATATTTGTAGAATTTAATTTGAATTAACATAATCAAAATCGAAATATAATAAGTAAGCTTACATTTAGCAAAACAGTTCCTAAAGAACGATAAATTTGACGGTAAAAGAAACATCAAAAACGATACGAGGGCTGCACACGACGAATCAAGAATACTGTGGAAAAGTAAATTTTTTTTTTGAGAACTATTATACGACTACTGTTCATATACCTACTAGATAATATAGTAGTACACAGTGTGTAACATAGATGGAATGATAGCGATGATTTTTCAGTTATTTACGCCGTTAAATGAAAACGGGGCATGGATCTCTAGTCATTTGCTTTAAATTTCCAAACTAGGCAACGGCGCAAGAATTTTAAATTAGCGACTACACATCGAAGTACAATCAATTCTACATTTCGACAATTTACTTTAAGTATGCATTACACGTAATTGCCTAGTTGGTCTAATCGTTGCAAACGCAGCTGGTGAATAAGCGATTCCGAGTTCGATATCCGGGTCGGTCAAATTTTATTGGGTTTTACTACATTGAAATCACCAATGGCAAAGCTCGGAGTCTGGATTTGAATTCGATGTATAACAATAGGCACACTAGTGATAGCCTAGTGGTTAGAAATGTGACCTCTCACTCCGAAAGGCCGGATTAAAATCCTAGCGCGCACTTCTTTACAAAATGTGTGTTTTAAGATAAAATATCACTTGCTATGTATAATGGCGAAGTACAACATTGTGAGGAAACCTGCACACTTTAAAATTCTCAAACAAAAGTATTCTCTAAGGCGGGTGAAGTCTGCTAACTCGCTTCTGGCCAGCGTGGCAAACTACGACCTTATCCCTCTCATTCTGAGAGAACACTTATGTTCCAACAATGGAATGATATAACGGTCGGAAAAAAAAGCTCACCAGGCCCTAATCCATGGTGGGATGTAAAACGTAAGTGGTGAAATGTGGGAGTTGTCCTGAACTTCTCTATCGTTAGTACTTCCTAATAGTGTTTCTTGAGATTTAGTACTAATTATCCCAACGGTTATTTTCATTTCATCAATAGTCACTGAATGTTTTTTTTTTAACTTTACACGAAGTGTATAATATGTGTAGCAAAACCTTACAATCGGTTCTCCTTCTCGAAGTAACTTTCAATAACGTCGGCCCATCCGGTGAACAATTGAGGCGATCGACAAAAGAACAGTACCATGGCCCCGCCAAACAGAATGATGACCATCTGTACACAGACCACATCATGTAGCATGAAAAATGCGTTTACGATGCCGTAACTATCTTGTTACCAAACATGAACAAAGTATCTTAGAACTAGTATTGATAAATTAGGACAGTCAGTAAGTCAAGAATCTAGTCTATACTTCGTACAGTCTCATAAAGATGAAAACGGTGACCAAGATGTGGTCAGACTTATAGTTAAACAACATGATGAAAAAGAATATGTACTTTCAAATGACTATAGATAATGACAAGCGACAGTTAAAGATATATGCAAACGTAAGCTGACGTATATACATAAATTGACATATTTTTAAAAACTTTGACTGCTTCGTTAGTACCGTAGTTGGGAGCGCAACTGGCGATCAAGAGGTCTCGGACTGAATCATTTGGACGGTGGATATTATTGGATTTTTCGAGCTAGAATTTTTTATTAAAATGTCTATTAGTGTCTGGATTTGTGCCCGATAGGGTCACCCCCTATTGCATATTTACACGTACACGCAACTGGTGGAACGGTGTCCTACACTCGTCTGCCTATATGAAGACATGTAACTATTGCAGTGACTTTTAACGGTTTTAATCGCATAATATTTTATAGTCCAATAATGAAGATACTGCTTTACTATAGTAGAAAACTAGTATCTAAAAATACACAGTCTAAAGAAAACTTAATCTAAAATGAGCAAGATAATTCGTAATTCGAAATATTTCAATGTAGTTTTTAAAACTCTCTTACCACTTCCCAATAGCTTAGTTTGCCGAGCTTCACCCAGTCCTCATCGACAGCTTTTTTGGCCGCTGCTATGCCCTCAGGGGTCAATTTTGACGATTCGGCCGCTTTGCTACCTGGTCTAAAATAACGCAATCATTAAACTCTGTGTTTAATAAAAATTACCGAAGTTTAAATAAGTTACCGAACCAAATCAGTACCTTCTAAGAAGGTATTCAATCCGCCGGTTTCCTTGAGGGCCAGTATGTCATAATGCTATTTTAATTGCTTGTACACAACAAAATTAACAAGCACATTCGATACTAGTGTGTGATTCCCTTATATAGCAACATCACCTATAGAATTAGTCGCATACAGTACGAAGAAAAAAGAATTGAACAATAATTGCCTTACGAAAACGATGACGAGTATGCTACAGTCTAGTTTAGTAAACTTACCTCAAGAATCCAAAGAAATGAACTGTCATGTAGAAGTACATTAATGATTCGATGACGACCGTGCAAGGGAACGCGAACATCGAGTACTTGGGGAACGACAGTAGTTCGGGCGCAGACGGATAAGTACTGTGCAGAGTAAATAAAGGATCACGTTACAGACTGTGCAAAAAGATATCTGTATGTATGTACTGCATACATGTAGTTTATCGGCCATCTGGTCACTGTTAAACAGCCTCTATTCAAGCCTACAAGTATTTTGGGATTAGATTATTGTGTTTGGAAATTTTGCAAAGTATTATTTAGATATACATATCATATTTTATGATAGGAACCGTTGAATATAAGGACGCATCAAACATTTTTAAATATGCGTGCTCAGACAGATGTATCGTTTCTTCCCATCAGGCTGATAAGTGCCCGGATGTCAGCCTGCTACATACAACAATTACAAAAATCACGCGCTGTTCTTTAATATTAAATGAGCATGTCTAATATAACAGATGTAGTTCAATTTACGATTTCTTCTAGAGGATAATTATTTACTTAATATATTAATTTGCAAGCTTTCTTTAAGAAAAAAAATAATATGAGCTATAAGTTGTAATCCTGACATAGGTCACACTATGGATTATTTGCTAACAAATGAAGTTCCATGAACATAAGTTTCGACAGTCTTTACCAAAGTAATTCGCACTGTGGTTCTAAAAGTATTTGTTTGCAAGTGTCTTTTACACGTTTTAGACTGGAACGAGTACCTCGGACGTTATGGCGCTAAAATGCTAAAAACTTTAGCTGCGAGATAAAAAAGGAGCGATTAGAAAAAAAAAACGACATCCATTATGTAATACTCTCAAATATTTAACACAAACAGGAAAGCGTCTGAAAGTCACGTATGATTAAATATCTTCAATAACTGAGCCAAGTACGTACGCACCTCATGAATAGACCTTTAAATGCTAAATTTGTTGCAGTCCCAACTAAAGTGCCGATGCCACCTGGAAACAGGTAATGTTATGTACGTACTGTAATAAAATACATATTTTTCAGCTTATTCTGGTACTTAGTAATAACAAGAGTCAGGCATATGCATAATACATACAGAAACCAGATTGAACAAAGTTTTGTCGACCGGATGATCTAAATTTCTCGGTCGCAGGTGGGCAGCAGAGTAGGCGGCGCAAGAAGTTGCGCTTTGCAAGCTCCAACTCGCATGTTTAGTTGAGGGGTCGTGGGCAAAAACTCTTCAGGAGAGAACTGTGTTTATCAGTGAATGATAATATGATGTATATGGCCCTGACTGACAAATAGCCAAACGGGTCAAATGTTGGTAAATGAACACTGTCGCCTATAGACGAGGCAACACCCGAAGAGTTGCCAAGATGTTGTCAGCTTTTAAAGGCTCTGTCAAGAAACCTGTATCACAGTGTACTGGATGTTCCTTAGTAGTGTATTGTAACTTACCAATCGTTGCGGAGTAGGTGGCCGAGCAAAAGTAACACACGGTGATATCCGATGCTATCTTCTCACCGTCGCTGCCAACCTCATAGATTTTCAACAATTTGTGCTGAAACATTAGGTAAAATTTTACTGTTTACACTACCTGTACTACTGTTTACTGTGTACTGTTTACCATTCTTACACTCAATATAATGCACTATTGTTTTTACAAATTTTTGTGTCCATAAGCTTAACATTTTAAGAATTCTAAGTAGTTTAAAATCACGTAAAATTATTACATACTACCAATTATTACTTACAAGCAAGAAATGTGAATGTTCAATGCTCTTATGAAGCACTCAATTATTATTATAATATAGTCCCACTGGATTCTTACAGGGTAGGCAAAAAGCACGGCATCGGGATTTTTCTAATTGAGATTTTCTAGTAGTGGCTGGGAGTCTAGATTTGTGCCCGGTGTAATGGAAATACCAGCTATTTTACCATTCTATAACGGGGTGAAAACGTAACTGGAGTGTACTCCACTATTCTGTCTACCTCTTCGGGAATTACTGACGTGATTTTATGTTACCTGCTCAAAAACGGTCAAAAGGGCAAAGTTGATGGGCACCATCATCGTCGTAGCCGCAGTGTTCGTGATCCACAGAGACACGAACGTGGTCACTATGGACATTGCCAACAGCAACCTGTTCATGTGAAGGAAGTTACGTAACGTAAAATGTATCTGGTTACTAAATGGCCACTAAGAGCCCGTTTATTGAAGTTTAATTGTAATGAATTCTTACTTTAGCTTCTTCAGAAATATCCTACTATTGTACTGAATTACAACGCAATAATTTATTCCGTTTACAAAGCAGCAAGCAGCAAAAGGCCGACGGTGAATTTGTTTTGGAAACAGTAATTTCGAACAAACTTACTTATAATGAGAATATCCAATCACACGAATAGCTAAGTAAGC
>DWFO01003803.1:0-11927 GCA_018246595.1 Mimoniades nurscia nurscia
TCACCACCTATTCCATCGTGGGACTTAAAAGTAACTGGTGAAACGTGGGAGTGTTCTACATTCCTCTGCCTACCTCTGCGGGGATTTGGTTCTTTTGTATCTTTTCTCCATATATATTTATTATTATTTCTACGAGTAAAGTATTGTATGACACTTGCAAAGTACACTATGTAAGCATAAAAGTATTCCATCTACGTTATAAAGCATTCTACTTACTCGTAATTCACAAATATTTTACTTGTAAAGTATCCTATATCCTACATAGATTACAAACGATCTGTAAAATGAAGCAAGGCAGGTGCGGTCGGTTCATGGGTATGTAGATGGCTACTAATAGCAATTTTCGATTCAGCGTTTCCTTATTTCGGAGGGCAGGTCAAGCAATCCGTCCAACGTTGTTATGTTTAAGCGTTACTATGATAAACAATACAATGAAGCATAATGCAGATCTATCGCTGATCACGGAAGAGATCAATGTCCAGGAATCACGTATTAGTGTTGGCTCCTATATCACTTTCCATACATAAAATTATTACGATACATGAAGCCACATTATTCGTAGTTCTAGTTACTGTACACAAGGATAATAAGTCAATAAACACTTATTGACACTTTATTTGTACAGATTCAAATTAGTAAAGATTTTTAAAAGCACAAGTAATAGCAAGAACAAAGAATCTTTCGCTTTAATTAACTTTTCCAACAACTTCGTAATGTTTAACCACACCACAGCGAGGCCTCAAAAATAAACATAAAACGAAATGGCTTGAGCAATTTAACAAGTAACCTTTTAAGGGTTAAATCCTTTGCGTAGGGTGCAGGGGGTTATTTTATTTTCTAACGCAAAACTCAAAACGCCGCAGTAGATGTATCAATCAATTACGAAAGCCGACGCCTCCAGCGATATACGCTGGTAGATAGGCCGCACCCGTGCTTGCGTTGGTACGGTCCAAGTGATAATATGAGACAGTTCAAATTATTCATTATTGTGGACTAAAGGTATACAGTAATGCCAGAAATTGTTACGCGCTCTATGTCCCGTTTTCTACAGGTATATAATAACAAATATAGAGTATCATGTCAACATACAATGTTTCAGAGTGTTACATACATAAACAATGTTACATAGGTAGGTACATAATCTTATATACATACATATAAATTTTATACTATTTCCTATATTGGTAGTTACGAACTTCTATCGGTTACGGTTCTGGCGTTCTTTCTCCGTTCCTATCCCTTTCTATTAAAGGTACTTTCCACCAGGTATCTCTTTCCTCATAATTATCGCAGTATCACTGAAACTAAAAATAATAGTCAACTTGTGACTTGAACCATACCTAGATCTATTGCTCACAGCCCTAATCAATACCTATCCGCTGTTATTTGCCGACATGACGTTTTTATTAAATATACGTCAAGGATACCGGACGTATCTACGATTGGACGTGTTGCTAAGTGAAGAGGGATATTAAATGGACGGACAGATAGACAATACTTGTCTATATGTGAACAAATTTTTCTACATGTATTCAATAACTCGATAGTAACTAAAACCAAAATGGAACTTCAATCTTCTGTTACTAAAGTTAATTAGTAGATAACATGTATTTAAAGCATGTTAAATAGTTGAAGATCATCATCACGTCATCATCAGCCTATTGTAGTCCACTGCTGTACAAAGGAATTCTCTAATGGGTTATGCCTGTAATACCCACACTGGGCATGCGGGCTGGAGATCGCTACGCTACTACTCATCCGCGGGCACAACATTTAGCTGAGCCTTGTATAAGATAAGCTCTAAGATATCCTGCATCGCGGCATGGGGTCCGGCAATCTAATCTACCTCCGCTCCATACGGATATATAAACGTCTAGATTATTCTAATATGCTTCTATTGGAACAGAAGGCAGTAAAACATTTTAATAAACATAGAAACGGATATAGGAGTTACGCAAAACATACCTTGAGATCGGCGGCTACAAGTAACAAAGATCTACGTACCAGTAAAAGCTATGCTCAGGCAAAGCATAGATATCCATACATTTAGTTCAAAAAACCGGTTCAAAAAAACCATGCATAACTCAAATGTATATCTTGATACTGTGTAATGAAGTGTGCCAGGATAGAAATATTCGAAACTCGTTGCTCTCTACCCACCCCGTCAAAAATTAAGTTGGAATTTAATTTAACATGTGCGTCAGATAAGCTTTTTCCCATGGATTATACCTTCAATTAGGTCGCGTCCTACGTCACCAACCAATTTATCAAACTAGGTTAATCCAGGATATAAATCTTACATTCATAACGAAACAATATATGTACGTGGGTACCCCCAGTCATTTACCAATATTATTGTAACAGATAATGAAAAGCCTTCACCAACTTCTCGTATAGAAAGGAGGTAATTTGAGAAATAATAATAATATATTGAAACAACTCCTATATGCTCAACTTATCTCAATTAGATTGATATTTTGTTGTTTGAAAATGCCGTAATAAATAAATATACCTATTTTATTGTTAAATGTTCCGCGAGTAACTTCACGCCTGTAATCCCCGAAGAGGTAGGCAGAGGAATGTAGAACATTCGGACCACGTCGCGATCTACCTAATTCAAAAAATATACATACATATATGCATAGATAATTTTGGATCCGGATAATGAAAAATATGTTGATAAATCCAAAAAACATCTGTTTATGGTGATAATTAAAATGAGTAATAATTGAGGCAACCACGTTTTTGTACATCCACACCAGCTGGCTCTGAGGTGTAATAGTTAGATATTGCAAGGCTATAAGTTATACACGAAAAATTAAAACTTGTAAACGGCGCAAGTAACCGGGGTATAATCGTTTTTCACCTACTGCAGTAAGTTCAGATTCAGTAATTGTTTTTACCATCAAATCCCAAAAGAATTCCAACAATTAAACATTATATAATAAGTATAAACTTTTATAATTAGTAAACTCTTTAACTTAATAACATTATCTGTTTAATGTTAACTTATTAACATTAAACTGAAGAAAATAAAAATAAATACACGATCAGATGGAAGAAGTCTTCAAAGAAAACCAGTACCTTAAATAGACGAACATTTATAACGAATTTAATGAAAGTATATTGCCAGGATCAACATTTATAACGAATTTAATGAAAGTATATTGCCAGGATCGTAGATTATATGTATATATGAATGAAATAATATATAATGTTACTTTTTTAAATAGCATACATTGCAAGTAGTAAAAAAGCCTATATCGAAGTCAATCCAACATTGAATCATAACACAAAAGCGAATTTAAATACCGCCACGTTGTTAGATCGATCGTAGCGATGCTGAAACGTATCGGAATATTCGATATTCGCTCGGTTCCAACAATATTCACAATATTCTTAATATTCAATTTGCCGGCGGTTAAACGTAATGTAATTTTTAGCTTCCGGAAGCCTTTTCGCCGATCGTGCAGCTATGCATGAGTTGCAGTTAGCTATCAAATTTTATTCCCCTGTTGTGTTACACGGCTTTTACATTCAGAGTTTTGTTTAAATCGTACAACATATCTTTATTTTATTATAGGTATATTTATATAAGGCAACATGATCGCCATATTGTTCTTTGCTGTTAAACGGCAGCGTTTCTATTATCCTGATCTAAATTGGAGATATCGTGCGAAATTAACTTCGACGAGCTAGTACGAGTATCTGCAAACAATTCTTTTATTCGTCACTAGTGGCCGCTGCCGCCTACAGAAATCTGGAGCTAACCGAGAACAGGACTATTGAAAGGGCTCTAGGATGAAGTATTTCTTCACCTGGTAAAAGTCATTGCACCAACAAGTGTTGTGAATATAAAGAATTGCAGCAGTATAGAAAATGTGTATAACTAATAAAGATTGTACAATTAAATTGTACTGCATCCTCTTTTATTTAAAAAACCGAATTCTTATATTATCTGTAATCTCCGAAGAGGTAAGAATGTATAACATTTCCACGATTCACCAGTTAGGTACAAGTTCCATTATGAAATAGGTCATACATCGGGCAGAATTCTAGACTTCACATCACTACTAAATAATTTAAATTAGAAAAATCCAGTAGTGTCCGACTCGGGATTAGAACCTAGGAACTCGCGATCGGCAGTTGCACTTGCAATCAACACGAGCAATTCTTTTATTAAAAAACGGATTTTTTTAAAATGAAAAAACGGAATTATTTTATTCAAAAACAGAATTCTTTAATTGTTTGGTTAATTCTTTCTACATAAAAAAAGCGTTTAACGTTAAGCAATTGACCAACAAAATACACTTGTCCACGAATACAATTTATAAGAAAGAAAAAATAAAATTAAAACAGCGACTGTAATGTATACAAATGGCAGTGAAACTTTTAACATCAAAGAGATAACTTCATCTGCATGGCTTTAACCCCGACAGCTATTGTACTTCTGAACTGAGTATAAAAAGTGAAAAGTAAAGTAACAGCCTATTATAGCTACGAGCAAATATTTCCTTGCGAAAGGGCTTTTGTAATGAAAGTGCAATTTTATGTAAGATTTTTTTAAACATTTTATTTTAAATGGGAATTTATTCACTCATTAGATGCGATCGGCTAAGAAATTTCTATTTTTGAACGTAATGTGCATTTGTTAAATTAGGAATTTAAAACATGAGAGATAAAGAAATGGGGTTTATATTGTTCACATGATAACAAGATGCTGGATATTTTTTGTCAAATTTTTTATCACGGTTTCAAGGGATTGATTATTGGATAGGTTGGTAATATTATCGGTAGATATTAATATGATTATAAATTCATATAGTTCTTTATATTTAGAGGTCAAAATTGTAATTTAAAACTTTAGCTTTTTATGAAATTTAATTCATTGCGACACATTTTTAATACTCCATAGTCAATTCCTGTTATACGACAGTCGTTAAATATTGACGAATAGAATACGAGTACTTATTAATTACTAAGAATATTATTGTCATCTGACTAAAAGTTTTTAGTTTAATTTCTTACCAATACTATTCTAGTGGAAGCTTAAAAGCCGTGAGCGGTCCAATTTGACTAAGTTGTTAATCTATCTCGTGAGTCGGCGACCGCTCCCATTCGGTCGGAATGGACGGGCGCGGTACGAATCCGACGATGCACTTCGAACTTAACACGCGATTGGGGAAAGTCGATTTAGGTAATTTAGGTAAAATTGGGGTGAACAACAGAATTTCAGAATTTTTATTATCAAATTTAGAGACGAGTTAATCTTTTGTCATATATTGTCCACGAAAGAATAAACATAGGTATGAACATTCATTCTGCCGTATAGATAAATTGAAATTTAATGGTACATGCGAGATGTGACACCACAAGCAGATAATGATATGATCTCGCAGCACACAAACGTGTTATTCAATATACATACATATCGTAATGCTCAGATGGCTCGGGGCTCGCAAAGAATGAGGGCACATGCCGTCATACCGCCATACCGCTATAACGCCGTAACGCATTCTCTCGCATATTATTAATAATTTCTCGAGATATTGCCGGATTGTTGACGTCATATGCAAATTAAAACGTTCTAGGGGTAGCTTTGAGGTTGGGAATATCGTTAACGTTAGACAGAATAGGATTATATAATATAATAAGATTTATATGTTTATACATAAATATTTTACCTTAAATGAAATGGTTAAGCAGACGACCAGTTGGATTAAAAAATGGGCTATATATGTATATACATATATGTAGGTGAGGCAAATATAAACGCGCTGGCACGTATTTAATTTATCATTTAAATATCATTCAAATATCATTTAAATATCATTTTGAGTCGCATAAAGAACAATAGAGTATATACCTATACATAATATATATTTTATCTGAAATGGGCCGAAAATAACTCCCTGTGGAACACCTAAACAGTTGTAACCATTTGGAGATAGTGTACTTAGTGTTTATTCCCTTTTACAGTTTTAGGTGCGAGAGATATGTGACAAGGTGCAAATTGACGGAGACCTCAAGCGCTCTCTATTTGCATGAAGCGTCATTAAAAATTCCATTCGCACGAAGCGAGCGCGAGTTGCTTGTTTTTAAATTTCGACTTAAGCTTTATAATCATTGCGGTATACTTTAGCTCGATATGCATTTCAAAGGAATGTCCTTTTAGTCTGTAAAGGGTAGATTCTATGATACGTTACCTTAGAGGTTACAAGGGTTTTTGTTTCTAGTAAAGCAAAGAACTAGATAACTTCATGCAATAAAAAATGCAAATGAAGCAGCACCCTGGGGTAGCCGCTGATTCGTTTGCGAATGAAATTTCCGGGTAACAGGACTAGATTAATGGGGTTGTTTGTAACATAAGTTCAGTTGGTAGATATTTGTATGAACGCTGTTAGTATTAATATCCTTCTTACGCAAAGTTGGTTACATACACATACTCGTAGCTAATATTGATAACTAAAGTGTACATTGGCATGTACTAAAGTGATTGCTTTTAGTACATGTCGACTATAGTATGTACGGACACACGCCTCTTGTAGACCCATAAACATATCTTTCAGACGGGAAAACAAATTGTTTTACTAACTATTGCTTCACGCTAGAAATTGATTTAGCCACGGTGCAGCACTGGGCGAACTGCTTTTGTACCATAACCTAAAGCATCATATGTATTAGTAGTTTTGACTTTTATGCTAATACCATATTCGTCACTTATACAATATAAAATTTTCAAATTACTATTATGAAGTAGGAATAGTTGTTTGTTTCGTATTTTGAATTACATCTTGTATGTTCGACATTTTCACGTAATAACACATTTTAGTTAGACAGCAACATGGGCTCAGAATAGTTGAAACAGTTTTCAAACTTCTCTGTGTACACAAACTTCGATTGCAAAGTCCGGACTAGATTCAGTAAGTTAACATGTGATGTCAATTCTTATCCGAGTAACAAATTTTGACATTTGTTGTACGAAAGCACTCACTTTGCTAAGACTTCGTAATATGTTTCTTTAACTGATTATGTTTTCGTTGATTCATTCGAGTGTTATTTATTTACGAACATTTTTTCAATTTAATGAAATATTACACTTTCTGTAATTGTGTAATGTTTTTAGAATAGTCAGTGTTTCACATGTTTTAAACGAATGTGTATTCATAACAGATTATTAATAAGGCATTAATAGCTATGTGTAATATTAAATATAGGTATGTAAATTTTTTGTCCTTAATAAAATTGTTCTTTGATAGTGATTGAACACTGACAAACCTGATAAAAGACCCAAAAACGGATCATAAACTTTTAATATGTGGAATTATCATTTAGTCATATATCCTCTATTCGAAACAGAAAACATGGTAAGTTCCATTCTAGGTCAAGTGAAGTATAAAGGTCCTTATGTAATATCAGACGTGTACAATTTTGAGCCAATGTAAGATATAGATATTATGTAACAGTCTACAGTCAAATATACCTTACAACAAATGTTCAACACATCTTCCGACACATACACACAAGTCATTAAGTTCGATACCCATATGTGTCCAGAACTAGCGATAGTTCTGAAACTTTGCTCCATACACAAAGTTCAACTGCAAATTGAGGCCGAACTGGATTTAGGAACAGAACTTGTACCGTCAATATTTAGATGCTCCTGGTCTTATCAATATTAAGTAACAGCTTTGTATGTTATATGATGTACGAGCAACTAACTGTATACGATAAATACGGAACCAAGAATAAAATAATGTAGCAGAATCATCTGTCCAATCATTGACATCATAAATAGTTTCATTGTATGACTAAGCAACATTGGTTGTATGCTTACAAGGAGGCTTAGTATGTAGGTAGGCTTAGTTTTATTATAAAATTTTATTCTATCAACCTTCCATTAACTTCTATGACGCGTATGCTACCTTTAACCTCTGCGGAAAACTTGACAAACTTCGCCCGCAAACATTTAAATCTGTTGCAATAAATTCTTCTAAAACTTGTTTCTATCTGTTTCAGGTAAGTCTCGAGCGGAGCGAACGAAGATTCAGAACAACAAAGTATCAAACAAAATAAACGCATCTCCATAAAATGGCCCCAAAACACGAACTTGGTGCATAAATATAAAATTTCCAAGTTACGAGCGAGTTTAAAATTTTCTGGAGCGTATATGAGTGGTCTTGCTTCGACATGCGGTTTTACTTCTAAATATTGGATCCTTGCTTACATTGTTTTACACTGTCCTATTATCAGATAGAGTAGACCTAAAAGATATTTTTATACCTTACGATAAAGTCAACTCTGCCGAAATTTATTAAATGAATGTACCCTAAAATCCATTATACACCTGAAATTCCAAAATCTAAAGTCAGAGCAAATATTCTACTGTAATATAATATGCTCGTTTTGTACTATAATATGGTTTTTCATTGCGTTACTAATAAATATTTAATTCAAGTACTTTTATCCATAAGTTTACAGAAAGACGAAATTCCGTTTATGTACATAAATAAAATATATACGCTTAAAGTACGTGTGTACGTTTCAACTAACGCTGTTTCAGTAGAATCATTTGCGAGGCAGCATTTTGTAAAGCAACATTAGCTCTAAGTAAAGATCGTTAAAAGTCCCGAGCGGCTTAGTCCATTAGCTCCGGCCCGACTTGTCGTCGGGATCTCTATGCAATATGCAGCTTAAAAATACGACCAAGGAGTACCGGCTTTGAAATGTCCTGAGTATACGTTAATGCAAATATTCCTGGCTGTGGCGTCTGAATGGGATGCCATTTGGTAAATGTTCAGTATTTCTATGGTAACTCCTTTAAATTTATAAACGAATGTCTCTGTTAGAATTCATTACTAGATATTGCTTTTAAAAAGCGTGTTTTAGCGTAACACTTTTTTATCTGCGTTATTAATCATATCAATAAAAAAGATGAAAGAATCATCAAAATTCAATTAATGGTCTTTCTGATATACATCTGGTCTTATTCGCTGCGTTCTATTTCGTATATTGCTTATAACTGTCAGCGGATGAACGCTAATTCGTAAAATTTGTACTACATAGACTCGGTCCTCATCTAATAATTGTTATTTAATAGCTAACAATATAAGGCAATCTTCTCTCCATGACGACGAACTGACAAATATTTAATTCACTTGTTCTGTTTTCATCGAAGAAGACTTCGGCAGTTTATTTCTTCAGATCGATCCGTCATTATTAATAGCGTATATTTTTTATTTATAACTTTTTTTTGAATACTACCTAATTATCTTACTACAAGATGAAAAATGTTAATTTACTTATCTTCCTTTTGAGTTTTCGACAATCATAAGTTGAAAACACAATGCCCACAACATAATATTTACACTGAACAAAAATCTGGAATTAAATCCTTAGGGAAAAGATTTTATTTTTTGTAAACAAAATTGGACGATCCGAAATCTTGTAAAGGAATTACACTTGTCCTCTTCTTCCTTTTGGCATTTTTTCGACAACTTTTTTTATATTAAAAAAAAGGAAAATTTCCTTTGTTTCGCCTGAATAAGCCGACGCTGAAAAAATAATTGGGAATCATCCTCCGTAGTAATTGAACACATACAACATTTTCAATAGAATTTTTATGAACATCTTTTTTTACGATATTTTCTTTTCAAATAACAAGGTATATTAATGGGATTGAATAAAGAGATGTTTCTTTACTACTCAAAATTATTGCAAAATTATTTACTATTATGGAAAATTCATATTGTAACTTTTATTCACGACCCCTTAAAGTTTTAAGGGTCTGTGCCTCCCAAAGATATTTTAAACCAAGTTCGCGCTGTTGAAATAAGACTGACAGTATTAATTCATTTATTATTACTTACAAATAAAACTATATCCGTGTCGGGGCTGGATAAGAATACATTCTTTATCCGTGCCGGAATACAGGGTGTCTTGTAAGAGGCCACTAAACCCGGCGCTGTCAGCCTAAGCACAGCTCAATGCTCTGACCGCCTATGGCCCAGCATGGGAATTATGGGGATAACCCCTAAGAGGGGTGGATAGTACAATAGGCTGACAATGATATATAAGCAATAAAATAGGCTAATTATATACGAAACTATTAGTATTATTTAAAAAATAGAAGTGATAATAATATTAGTCCAATTAGTACATGTTAGTAAGATTGCAATTAGCACTAGTACTCGTACTCGACGCTTCGCTATTCCTGTGCTCTCAGATAATCGCCTCAGGGATTCACATAGACGCACAATCTCAACCTATGTACATACCAAAATATATATTGTTGAACTTGCTTCACGATAGCAATAGGTTTAGTAGCGTAAACAAGAGCTTGGAAGTCTATCATGGTTGCACATTAGAAACGGTCTGTAGTGTTAAGTAATAGAGACCTCGGTCAGTACTTGGCTGTTTGACCGTCAGTGGCAAATTTCTACGCGCGTTATCTGCTTTGGAGGGCCAGTCAAACAGTTGCGTCATATCAAATATTATGTTAAAAATCATAATAACTCCAAGGAATATTTAATATTCAATGTAACTAAACACACCGCTATGTTCATCCAAGTACAGAGTATCTCAAAACGGGCACATATTTAACATTAAATATATAAAGGAGCGGCAGTTTAGAGTGATTCATTGGGCCCGAAGTAATTTTTCGCCTTAATTGAATAAAGAAGTTAAGGTGGGTGAGTTTCCTACGCAACATAAAGGAGAGTGTATATGTATATGTACTCTGAGATATATGTATGTATATTGATACTGTTTTTAAATTTAGGGAGTCTCCGCACATCGCTATTATTATTTTATTATTTGCTTTAACAAATATTTTTATACAAAACGATTGCACATAAAACTATAACCCAATAGCCAGCATATCTCTATGGAAATGTTTTATTTAGCTCATTAAACAAGATCAAGGCAAATTTTCTGATTGCCAAATGCTGTTCTTTTAAACAATTGCTAAGGAATTGTTAAAGATACGAGTACCTGAGATAATTAACATATTACATTGATTGAAAGTAACGAGTAATGGCGGTGCTTGAAGGCGTATTGATCGCATTTTCAGTATTCAAGGCAATTTTGTGACGTACAGTAATTTGAGAAACTTCCACATAACTGGTGTGATAGCTATTTTAATTTCGTAGTCTAATGTAGAAGGCAACCTATCATAAACTGTATGAAAATTATTACCAATCGAATCCCAATGAAGAGTTGAAATTGAATGTTCCATTAAATTGCTATAGATGTTAGGTTCGTTAGTGACTAATAACCATAATCCATAGAACACATTGCCCCTAACGGCCTGGTGGCTGGTTTCTACACTAATTTAGTTTACATATCAAACGAAAATCGTAATTTTCCAAAGCTCGGTACGCGTTTTAGTATTGATTGAACCAATTGTCGCTTGTACCGTTTGTGAAAATGTTATAAATTTTAGAAGTTATTGCATAAATCTAATGGATAGATACCAGAATTATTTTGTGAGGATTTGTTGCTAACAGCTTTGTTTAAAATTATTTAGATACAATTTGAGAGAAAAATGTTAAGTAATGTATATACATAACATATGAGTTATAAACGTAAAATGACGCCCGTAATCCCCGAAGACGTAGGAAGAAAAGTGTATTACACATATACATATGTATAATAACAGATATATAAAGAAGGAGAATGATTGCCTCGTTTGTCGTGTTGGTTGGTAGCGCGACTGCCGACCGGGAAGTCCTGTAATCAAATCCCGGGTCGAGCATTACGGGATTTTTTTTGTTTAGATTTTCTAACAGCGGCTTAAAGTACTGCTAATAGACTCACCTCGTATTCCATAGGTTACGTTCACGTCGCAGTAACGTTTACGTCCCAATAAACGTAACTGGTGAATCGTGGTAGCGTACTACACTTCTCTGCCTACCTCTTCGGGGACT
>DWFO01003804.1:0-11925 GCA_018246595.1 Mimoniades nurscia nurscia
TATTACTAATTCTGCGCTAAAAAAAACCAACACATACCCACGTGTATTAAGAACATGAAATGACTATTAGACTTGGGAAAGCAGTACCTACCGCTGCACCATTTACTGCCGTCAAGCAGCAATTCTTAAATTAATTTATTCGGGTTCTTAGGTTGTGGACTATAAACACATTACTACATGACTGTGATACATTGTCCCGAGATATTTATTTATTGTGACATGGGCTATTCCATTTGAGTCTGCAAAAGTACCAACCGTAACTCGTGTAGAACCTTATGGTGGTACATCAAAGCGGATACAGAAATAAAAGAAAATTTTACGAACTTACTTAACAACGTAACAAAAAACGTGACAAAAAGACAAGTAGATAGAGGGGTGTAATACACGCCCACGTTTCAATAGTTACGTTTACGTCCCGTCGTGGAATAGGTAAGAACAACTTGCTAAACATCATAAATAAAATACAATAGTTACTCGTAATAACAAGTATTTTAAACATCACGTGCCGCATATATTTATATTCATAATATATAAGCTTAATTAGTTAACTACGTAGGAAATGCAATTTACAATACATTGTTTAAGCTTTACCTATACATAATAGCTACTACTAAGGACGATTTTAAAATTAATCAATAATGAAATAAAAACATTACAATTTTGTTAAAGAATTGTACGGCTGATATTATCAAGTTGTGGATAAATCTTTGAGATACTAAAATAATAAAAAAAAATCCTTAAACTTTGAACTTTTATTTCATTCTGCTGTAGGTACAATCTAACATTTAATGCACATCGAAATTGTATTGATATCAATTACCGCCTTCATACTGGTGACATACATTCCACTAATTATGATATTTAACGGACTTCAAAAAGGAGGAGGTTCTCAATTCGGCCGTTATATTTTTTTTATGTATGTTTATGACGTATATTTGAAGCTGAGACTAATACATGCTAGATAAGGTACTGTACGTAGGCAATTGTTAATTGTAGGTAATTGACTGCCTCGTTGGTCCAGTGGTGCAAAGGCGACTGCCGGACTGCCTTTCTTAAGGTCCTGAGTCCAATTCCCGGTCCGAGTACTATTGAAATTTTCTAACTTAGAATAGCTATTTAGCAATACTTCCCCTCCAATTCTCACTACACAGGAGCACATAAAAAGACTACTTTACATATAACATTTTGAGATGTATATATGGCAATGTTCTAATTTATATGTAGCACTAAACAAACAACTGATAAATAAGGAACAATTATATATAAAATCATTTATCTATAACTAATAATATTTAGTTATAACTATTTTCACTTTCATCAGCCAATATTTACAGATCGATAAATGTTTTGTGCAATAATATAATATATTACTGATATTAATATTATCACTACACAAGATTTGTGTAATTACTTTACGTGTTTCATGTATGTGTGACACATCCCTAGTCAACAATGTTTGTTGACATGATATAGTTAATGTCAGATTAATTGTCATTCATCTTTGAGTTATATTTTATCTGAGAATTTCCTTATTCAAATGACATGTTTCAATTGTTTCATTAAATATTACATGAAATTGGTTTAGACAATTCAATTTAGATAAAGTAATAATTGTAATTCGATACAATTGTCTATGACAGTGTCATCTGCATCCAATTAATACAAGGTGACATGTGCTGTTAAACAAATAGACATGACACATCTGTCAACACAATTGCAGCACTAATGTGGTAGATATTCCAAAACTGACAACTTTGATAGATAGATGCAAATGTAATACATTAACACCAAAATAAAACATATAAAGCCTGAGACAAAATACAATGTATATTGTTTAAATATAATTTGTAGATAAAGCAATTGAAATGAGATAATTCGTGTAATGTAACATCTTACCTGTATCCCCGAAGAGATAGGCAGAGGAATATATGTAGAACACTCCCATGTTTCACCAGTTACGTTTATGTCCCACTATGGAATATGTGGTAAGCCTAACACTAGGCACATATCCAGACGCGGCGCCACTACTAGAAAATCTAAATTAGAAAACATTTGTAGTGCCCGAATATCAAGGAGTATCGGTTCTCAAAGAACAGACTTACAGTTATATTAATCTCTACATTACATACATAGATAAAGGTTTTTTAATAACTACTAAAGTGTATCTATTTATATTTATAAACATATCTATTTATATTTGTATCTATACATATACCATATTAAGTTATTAAGTAGTTATATTACTGGAGTTCATAGATTTGTTCCATTTTATTTAGATACTTTTCTCCATTCTTTTGAAACCGCCATCATGCATTTCCTACTGCCCAAAGGATAACTGGCAGAGAATGCTTTTAGCATAAAGTCTGCCTTTTTATTCCTTCACTATTTTGTAAGATGTAAATAAAGAATAAATAAATAAAGTATACACAATACATAAATAAAGTATACACAATCAGGACTGCATACCTCAACTGCATATCTTGTTCTTATAGTAGAATACCACATAATGTACTACACTCCTCTGTTTACCATTTCAGAAATTACAAGGGTGATGTTACACGTTTTTGTTAAATTTTACTACATAATCTTAATCTAATCTAAGTGAGGTCTATCAATCAGCACTAGGCCAGAATTGCGGATATTATAATCATTGTTAAAGAAAACACACATCTAAACTTGCAATTATACAACAGTGAATGATGGTGACTCAAAATATGAAAAAAAACCCTTTATAAACAAAAATTTAAAATATGTACACAGTGTAATTGAAAGATGAAAGTGTAAAAAAACTCAATTTCATGTTATGTATAAACATGTCAGCAAATAGAATGAATGCAAATGATTTAATTTAATTCCTGAGGCACAGTACACCAAATTACATTAAACAATGAACAGGTCAAGTAATACATTATTCTAATGATGTGTTAACCAGTTTATATGAACTGTTTTGAACATTTCCTTCATAATCACACCTTACAATAAGTGACTGCTAAACTATTAATATGATAATAATGATCGAGCAGCTATTTTTAAAAAACTTGTTTTTCTTTCTGTGATTAGATTGTTGACTAAGTGATTACAAGTGTGACTGCCAGGTTGAAATCTGGGGTTGGGTACTATTGGCTTTTTCTAAATCAGATTTTCTAGTAGTGGACCGGAGTCTAGATAGAATAGAGTCACCCTTTTTTTCATACTGGGACAAATGTTACTGGTAAAACATGGCAGTGTACTATACTACACTCCTCTGTGTATCCCTCTGAGGATTACAGGCATATATTACATGAATATTCTTTCATGAGATGGATTATTTTCACACAGAAAATTTTCATAGGTATGAAACATATCTAAGTTAAAGATTTGTCATCTTCATCATCATTAGCCTCTTGCTGTCTACTACTGGACATAGGCATTCCTTGCGGGGTTATGTGCTGCCTATGCTGCTGCCCATAGGCAGGATGTGCCATATCACAATCTGCCAGCGCTGGGTTTAGTCGCCTCTGACGACACCCTATATCCTAGCATCGGGTCGGAGTATTCTTACTTCGCCCCAACACATTTGCCATTTCAGCTGTTTTAAAAATAATAGATAGATAGAAATTCAAATCAAATCAAATATATTTATTTGCAAGAACAAGGGTACAAATTATTATACTTTAGTAAATATATCTCAACAAGATTCAATTAATGCATTATATTTTATACCGCCAGTATCCAAGCAGGAATGATGTAGCATATAATGAGTAAACGAAGTAAAACTTGGACACCAGAAATCCTTATTTAAATCATTAGAACTTACTTGAGTTTTTCAGCCAGTTTTTCCATATTGATTTTCTACCTCTACCCGCGGATAAACATTACGAAACTCTTCGAACTTCACATTTTAGCAACAATTGTTCTCTGCTATAATATTAATCATCATTAATAAACTCCCTTAAACTCCCATTTTTTACATATTGATTGACATTATTGACATTGACGTTTTAATCATAACTGACACTACGTTCTTAATGTCACTGTTACGCCAACAAATTAAGCAAAGATTTGTATATTGTACAAGCACTGTTACATTTTCATACCTATTATAGTAATTAAGCATTGTATTTATTTCTACTCTATGAAATAAACCTCAAGTTCAAAAAGTTACATTCCACTTCTGAGCATAAGTTTTTCCCTGCGGTTATTTAAGATATCGTTCAGTACAATATGCAAAGATATTTTCTAATAAGAATGACCACATTTTGCTCATGTCATTGAAATGATTATTCAGTGTTTATTAATCTCACCCGTCAAGATATACACATCAAGTCTAAGCGTTTCATTGCTGAACATGGGCCTCTTTTCAAAATAAGAAGGATTGAGGCCACAATCTGCTTCGTTAAACAACTGCCAGTTACCAATTTCACACGTTTCCTCATAATGTTCTCATTCCACGTTGCAATAAGTAATAGCCAATCTCAAACACATTTTATTGCAGAAGTGCGCGTCAATATTTGATCTCGGATCCCGCGTGTGGGAAGCGGATTTCTAGAACCCTAAGCTGTCGGTGTTGCTAGGTATCACTTGCCAAGACTAACTGTTGAGTAAATTATTAAGTTGACTGTACCAGCACAAATAGTGAAGTCTTGTGAATTACCTACAATAATAGATGTTAATATTTAAAAAAAATGATTATTGCTGAAACCATGTGATGCATAATTTACTTAAAAATTCAAATACTTTATAATAACATTACACATTTTCAAACATAATATATGAGATTTCTTTAAGTACACAATATTCATGATCTTGGTCGCTTCAATGATTTCTTTTCTTTATTGATTCTATAAGCTAGAGTCATTTTCTGCATGTTTTCTTTATGTATTTTTTCATGATCCACTATTCTAATTGGATATCCTTCACCAATGACACATCCGGCAGTCCTCTGAACTGACTTAGGAGCTTTCCAGGGCTCGTAAATAAACTCACTGGGGTATTTAGCAAGCTCAGGTACATACTTTTTTATAAATAGTCCCTCTTTATCAGTTTTCTTCCCAAAAGCTACAGGACTATATACTCTGAAGTATTTGTAAAAGAATGCAGATGCTGATAGCCACATCCAATTGCCAGCATTCAAGGACCAATCATAATCAAGTAAATAGTCTTCAAAAACTTTGGCTCCTTCCTCCCATGATATCCATAGGTCCCCTCTTGTTAAAAAGCATGCCACCATGTGTCTAGCCAAATGGTGTATCCATCCCTCTTGCTTGAGTTGTCTCATGATAGCATCAACAAATGGGTAGCCAGTCCTGCCTTCAGCCCAAGCTTTTAAATATGCTTCATTTTTCCCCCAAGGGATTTGGGTGCAGACAGGATTCCCAACCATTTTGTCAAAGTTTTGTGTACCAGCACCTGCAGTATAATAAAACTCTCTCCACATAAGCTGGCCCAAAAGTGACACTGGTGGTTCTGTATGAGGAACCCCATTTTCCACTTCTTTCAGTTTATGAAAAAACAACTTTGGTGAAAGACAACCATGACTTAAATATGGGCTCAGAACTGTAGTGCTTGGTTCTATACTGTTAGGTGATGAATTTGGCTTTTCAAATTTGCATACCCATTGCTTTTTAGCCATATAAATATTCAACCTCTTTATGGCTTCAGTCTCTCCACCTGGATACTTACTTTCTAATAGAGTTGATTCATCAAAATGTATGTCTGACAATGTGGGGACATCATACTCTTTTAGTTCAAAATCTAGAGGTTTACAGGAGTCGGATAACTCTTTTGTGATCTCTATAGTATCTCTTACGGAGTTGTCTTTTACTAAGGATAAGAACTTCTGGTAAGTTAAAGGAACACTGCCATTATTTTTTTTCAAAACACTGTGTACATCATAAACAGTGTGCTGAACTCTCTTTACAACAAATATATCTTTTTCCTCACATATTTTATCAATTATTTCTTCATGTTGCAAAACTTGAGGATCAATGTCTACTTGGGTAGTTAAATATTTCACCTGCCATTTCTCAAGAAGTTCTGGCAATTTATCACTAGCATTTCCTTTAATAATGAACAAACGGGAGTTAATTTTCCTGAGATTTGCATCTAGGTCTTGTAGACTCTGTATCAAAAATCGTAGCCTGTTGCCTCCAACTTGATCTTTTATGTTTTCATCAATGCAGTATATAGGTCTTAAAAAGTGATTACGGTTTTCCGCCTGCGAAAAAAATACTAACATAATTATCATACATAAATAATTAAAATATGTAGTTCACTGAGATATTGTTGTTAATAATAATAATAAGATTGAGTATTGTAGAAATATATCTCACTTCATTAATTGCATTACGAAGAGCAAGATTATCATGTAAACGTAAATCTAGTCGAAACCAATGTATTACTGATGGAGTTACACCTTTCGACATCTGTCTAGCTGAATGAATAAATGTATTTAAAATTTAAATCAAAGTTTTAACTTATTGTCACGTTGTTATCTTTGACTTTGTATTGTAGAAAACTGCGCGCCTTAATTTGACAATTTATTGATGGTTTCATTCATACTCATAGTGACATTTGAAACTATTGTTGCAAGTTTGTTAACATAATTTTACTAATTTTATTACACATTTAAAAAGGGCATTAAAATTGATTTTTTAACGTCCATTATTACTTTAAAACAGGTGTTTAAAGCGGTATTTCTATTCAAGGTATTTTAAAAGTGATTGTCAATATCGCTTGTTCATTTTATGCTATGGCATTGGCATTTTTGATTTACAAGGTTACAGTCATTGTAATCCGATTAGTAGAATCCTAGAATCTATTGAAGACATCCGATATTAAATATAAAACACAAGGTTTTCGCTATTAATCGGAGCCCAAATATTACTACTAATTTATGTTAAAAACATATTCAGGAAAAAAACTATTATGTCAATATTAAACGTCTATCACTATTTTACAATGAATGAATAGTCCACTGTAGTCCGACCGAATGTTTGTTTACTGGCGGTTACCATGACAACTTGATAAAATTCTTATTAAGCTAATTTTCATTGGCCGTCCTTTTTTGAATTATTATATTTTAATAAACAGCAAAGCAAGTAATTTAACAGAAAAATGAAATTGAGAGTGAATTTAGAGTGATTTTAAAATAGACGAAACAATTTTTAGTTAATAATGTGACTTCATGGCTTTACAAATCATGAATACAGGAAATTATTATAAAGGCAGCTACATTTTAGAAACTTTGATGGTTGCAGAGGTGTCATCGTCACTATGCCCAAAGTTATCGAATTGACGATTGAATTGGAAGTTCAGAGGGTATGTGAAAATGAAACATTTCCTTAAGATTATACCATAAGTAGTACATATATAGCAAGTTGCAAACCTAATATACGGAAAAAATAATTTTAGTACCTATATTTAAACAAAGTATGTATACTTAGTCTGTGTATAAATAAATAAAAACATAATGCTATCTAAAGAATTGCTTATCATTCATAACTTTTAACCAGATATCACACATAACATTTACACTGACAACTAATAATATTATGTGAAACAATAATCATAGAATGAAAAATGTGACATAAAAAGATTGGCTGAAAGCCTTTGCAAAACTATTGTCACTGATAAGAGAGTACAATTATGCTGTACAGTGTAAAATGCATGGTTGTAAACATAAAAAATGTGATCTCCAACCTGCATGCCCAGCATGGGAATTATGGGCATAAGCCCTCAGAGCAGGCCAGTGTCCAGCAGTGGACTGTAATAGGCTGACGATGATGAAACATGAAAAAATTATATATTTTCAGATAAAAGTGTATTGCTTTTGTGGATATCTGTAGATTTCAATTAGTGTTAATTTCATTTTGTTTTCCAGGTGTCATGCCCAGGAGTGTGGTTATGCCAGGACGGTAGAGTGTCACTGTCAGTGTTTGCTTTAGGCACCAGTTATCAGACGTGCCTCCTGCCACCAAATTTTCCTCTGATGTTCAAAGATGTTTTCTACTTCCGGAAGAGGTTTCAAGAGAGCTGTGCCGTTAATAATATTTGTTGTTTACTTAGTAAGAAAAATGTTTCATAATTCTCAGCAGTATGAATAAGGATTCATGAATGCTTACTCATTGGGACTGTCTTGGTCCATATGTCAACCTTTAGTCTCTTGGTGTTGCAAATATACAATTGATATTGCATATTCCAGTGGGAGTATACTTTAATAGTGCAATAACCTCAAACAAAGTTTTACAATTTTCATGATGGTAATAATTGAGACTGACTGACAAGTGCACCAATCAAAGTTCTGATCATAAAATCTTTGAAATTTTTTGACTAAACTGTGTAAAAATACTATATGTAATACGTAACTTCACGTCTGTAATCCCCGAAGACGTAGGCAGAGGAATGCAGAACACTCCCATGTTTCACCGGTTACGTTTATGTCCCACTATGGAATAGGTGGTGAGCCTATTGCCATGCATCGGGCACATATCTAGACTCCGAACCAAGAAAATCTAAAGTAAAAAATTTTGTAGTGCTGGACCCGGGAATCGAACCCGGGACACCCGATCGGCAGTCGCACTTGCAACCAACACGACCAACGAGCCAGTGTGGACGTTTCATATTTACTGCTGCTTATACTTACATAATAAAAAAAAAATACACCTGGTTGTTTAAGATGCTAACTGTTGCATGTCTTTTATTCATCTTAGATACCCAAGTTTCTTTTCGAGATCGGTTCAGATACTAGTTTAAAAATGCAACTGACACAAAGATAATTTTTTGAGGAAGTTGGTTTTCTATTTAATCTGTTATAGGTAATATTTTTCAAAATAATCGATCGCCGTAATTATTAATAATTCACGGTTGGAGTGCCTATTGGACAGAAACCATGATTTTTTCGTTGTGTAGAAAGGATATGAACATGTATGCTTGCAGATTGCTCCTGGAGCATCATGGTTGAGTATTCTCTAATGTTTCCTCGTTATTGTAAGGATGAGAGGGACGCATATGTTATAGTAACACAATAAAAAAAAAATTACATCCACAATGAACACGGCTAGGGCAGGTCTTTTCTTATCTCCAGATGTTCTCCATGTATTCTTGAATGTATGAAAGTGATTTAGTATAAGGAATTTATTTAAGGCCTCCGTTCTATTTTCATTGATGTTTACGAGGGTCTGTAGGAGTTGCGTAAAATTATTTGCTAAAAGATTTTTCATGGGATTGTCCGGCATATTTAATCTAGGGATTGAATAAGTTTGCTTCGTTATCTAAAATGAGAACAGCTAAGTCAATTTCATTAAAATTAGATTACATATTTAGCTGAAATAAAAGCCATATTTGAAGATGTTTAAATAAATAATAATAAATGCTAAGCTGTTTTATAGCGAAGCAATCAAGTCTCTACATTATGTTGTTCAGGTTATCAAGGGATGTTGTCAGTCACACGATAGGATTAGGACACAAGGCTGAAGAGCAGTAACACAACAGCGACTGCTGTCTCTTTCTATATCGGATGTATTTCTTTGTGTCTATGGGATTCACGACCTGGCAGTCGGACCCATTTATATTTCCCGGTGGAGGCGGATAACTCGAGCGAAGCCTTAGCGAGAGTCCCAAAGTTTATTTTACTTGTCTCGACCGGTTTTTCTCGCGCGCCTATTGACAAGTCTCATCTGACAGCCCTACTCCGCGGCAGTGTTGCCAATCATCGGAATTCTTAAACAACTAAACTTAATAATAATACAATAAAAGAGGCGGAACTATCCGCCACATGTCTTATGTCAAAAGTTCAGGAACGTGGTTTGAAGAACGTGGAAATTAAAATTTGTACACGATCCCGTCGCACCGCGCTGAGGCATTCACGAAACGAGCTATCCCCGTGTAGGCGCGCGTTTTAGGTATTTTATTTTATTTGAAACAAACAAAATACAAGGCGCGTATGTCTAACCGAGCGTAACGCACGCCGATAATACGTTTGAAAGCTTCCTTATTATCCGTGAGATGTTCGTCGGGCGTACTATATACGTACAATGGCACATTTATTATATCAATATGTGTCCATAATGGGTTAATTCTTCTATAGTTCTTAAATATAATTCTTTCAATCAGCAATTAATTTTTTTAATTATACAAGAAGCTACCATTGGCTGCAATTCCGCCTGATGGTGCGCCCAGGTGAGTCCTAAGATAAAACACGCATGCCTAGGTAAAACCTATTTCCTTGCTTTGAAGAGGTAGGTTATATGTGACGGGAAACAGACGCTGGCAGTGTCCAGAAATGAAATAGTAAGTTACCAATGCAAGTTTGAAATAAAAAACATTTAGAGAGGAATTAAACGATTGCTTTAGTACCTAGGTATTCTGGTTTACGAAGAATCGAGCGACGATGGTAAGTGTATGTTTCGTGTTCGTGCAAAATAATTATGTCCACGTTCGTGTATAAAACACTAGAACTAAGCCAAAATATAAACTATATGATGTTCAGTGCATATTATCGCTTTTGTACCTACACATACATAATTCCCAGTATTTCCAGAAAAGTCTGTAGTCTAGATTACGCGCCGTTGTCACACTAATAAAAAAATGGCTAGAACCTTATACGTCAAACTTACCGCGCATATAACAATTATGAAATTGAATGTACCATCTCTGACATTCATATTGTACTGGTAGTGACGTATGTGGACGATACTAATTTATCAAATTTTCCGAACACTTTTTATACGTTATCGCGGTTGTTTCACACGGTGTCAATCCTTAATTGAAATTAATTTGATTCTAGAGTAGTAAATGGAAATGCGTAGAATTAATTTCATAAATCGATTACCTAGAGTCGTTACAACAGAAATTTAGCAATCGTATTGCAAACATTAAGCTCTATGGTCCTTTCAAATACAGGGGTTCAAAGAAAAGAGCAGATTCTGGTCGTATATAAAATAGAACTTTATTACACTTCACAGAAGTATATTTTTACATTTCGGTATCGTTACGGCACAAGGATATTTGGGTGCCGTCACAAAACCATTGAAATATAAAATATACTTTATTGAAATGTACTTTGTATTATTTTAAAATATGATTAAAATCTTCTCCACTCTGCTGTAGGTACACTCCCACGTTTTATCAGTTCCGTTTACGGCCCAACGTGGGGTAGGCGGTGAGCACATTACCATACGTCCGAGTCCGATCCTCTACTAGAAATTTCAACTAGAAAATCCAATAGTAGCCGACCCGGGAATCGAACCCAGGGCTTCTATCAGCAGTGGCGCTTGCAACCATTTCAACAATAAAGCAGTCAAAAATACTTTTTATAGAATACAATTTATTATTTCTACTTGCTTGGATAGTTTGTGTTGATGTAGTGAGATAGACGTCAATAAATAGTAAAATTATTGCATTTCTAGATAAGGTCACTCTACCCCACTATCTCCAAATACTGTTGAGTGAGAAGACGCTAATAATGTTTTTAGTAGTATTTTATTTTATATTTTTGATCTCGAATGGGGTGCATGAATGGAGCCTCCCTGAGCTACGACTAGTAGTCTTATTAAGTAAAAAAACGTAGGTACTGCCCGGCGCACCCCGGACTTTGAGACTAATCCTTTCTCTACGTTCGCTGATCACTCACGATCAGCCATCGACTCGACGAAGAAGATCTCGAACTCCTAATCAGAGAATACCTACATCTAAAATTTTAAATGGATTTTAAGGCTCTAGCTATATCCTATGATTAATTATGTAAAGCGCAGGCAAAATAGTTTCAAATTCGTTTGATACTTTTATATATTATCACGAAATTAACAATGTGCGCACGACCCATACATAATTTTTTCCAAATCGTTCTCTTCAAATTTAAAAAACAAGTCGCGAGTTACCACGGCACCACACCGCGATCCACCACAACAATAGCTGTATTCCCGCTGACTCTGCATTCGCCGTAGC
>DWFO01003805.1:0-11923 GCA_018246595.1 Mimoniades nurscia nurscia
TGAGCCTATTGCCATATACCGGGCACTTATCCAGACTCCAAGCCACTACTAGAAAATCTAAATTAGAAAATTTAGTATCGGGAATCGAACCCGGGACCTCCCGTTCGGCAGTCGCAACCAACACGACCAACGAGGCAGTCTATATACATATATATGAAATAAATGACACAAACATGTACTATAAATTTATGTTTATTTTTATGTCTGTATTTTTTGTAGTACTATAATGGAAAGATGCCTAAAAATAAGGAACCCTTAATGATCTAATAATACTAACTGTAAGGGGTACTATTTGTATAGCTAACCTATGTTAACATATACTAACAAGTAATTACAGTCAGATTTAAACTGCAGTCTTCATAAGAATGCAATGAATACAAATATCAGATCATAGAAGCTATCTCTATACCTACTAACCAAAATTCGAAAGACAAATCTATCACACAATCATAAATTCTAACATGAAAGATGCCAATTCCAATGCCGAAAATGAATTTTCTTTCTTGGTTCTTAGTCCCAAAGCACAATTGATAGTCTTAATTTGTAATGGAAAATATACTGGATTTACTACAAAAACTTTGTAAAAAAAGTCCATACATTCAAGCCTTTCAACATGCTTTAATGGCAAGATAAAATGTACAACTTTGCAATATTCAAGTTTACATGCTAGTAAAATTTGTTATATGCTCTTCGCCTTATTGGAAATTATTAAAACAATAGTAACCAAGTACAAGTGGTGGCAATTGCAACTGTTTATCAGGTGGGTAGTGATAATTATAACTTAGCACTGAATTATATTTTTTTTTACTTATAAGTATGTATCTAATAGTACAGAGATAAATAAATAATGCAATAACAAAAAAACCAAACAAACACTCTACCATCTACCCCTGCCTCTTCCTCTACCTCTTCCCCTAAAAGTACTGCTACCACCCTCCCTCTCTTTTCTTATCTTCATTGCTTCAAACCTTTCAGACATTTCTTCCAATTGCTGTGGAATTTCCTGATTTGCTTCCTCCAAAATTTTGATAAGTTCTCCTGCATGACCCCAATCCTTCCTTGTTATAAAAGACAGTGCAATACCTGTTCTGCCTGCTCTACCGGTTCTTCCAACTCGATGGACATACTCCTCAATTTGACGGGGGAAGTCAAAATTTACAACATGTGTGAGATCCTTAATATCAATGCCTCTTGAAGCTACATCTGTTGCTACAAGAATATTTACTGTGCCATCAACCATTTCATCCAAAGCAGCCTCACGATCTGACTGGTCTCTATCACCATGCAGTGATTGACAATCAATACCTTTTAAGCAAAGTTCTGTTGTTATATGTGTCGCTGTGGTTTTTCTACCACAAAAAATTATCACTTTATCAGTGGGTTCCATGCTAGCTAGAAACTCAAACAATGCCTCTTCCTTCCCATCCTCTTCAACAAACATCACTTTCTGAGTTACTGTATGTACTGCAGCAAGATCTAATGAACCCACATTAACCTGGATGGGATCTTTCATGTAAGTTTCAGCTAGACGACGCACACCCTGTGGCCAAGTAGCCGATGTCATCACAGTCTGCCTATCAGGTCTTATATCGTACAATGATTTTCTTATTTGTGGCTCAAATCCCATATCTAACATTCTGTCAGCTTCATCTAAAACTATGTAGGAGAAACTTATTACTTGCAGATGCCCAGAAATTACTAAATCATTTAATCTACCTGGCGTGGCAATGACAATATCAACACCTTTGGAGACAACTTTGATTTGTGACTTGCGATCACCTCCACCATAAAGACAAACAGACTTAATGTCTTTGTAATTATATTTTGATACCTCTTTATCAATTTGTAGGGCGAGCTCCCTTGTAGGTGCAAGGATGAGTACCGTGGGTCCTTCTCGCTGATCACGTGGAATTGTCTGCCCATCAATATGTATAAGTGCAGGTAGTAAAAATGCTAATGTTTTACCTGTTCCTGTCTGTGCTATACCAATTAAGTCTTCCCCACTGAGGAGAACTGGCCAAGCTTGACTTTGGATAGGAGATGGCTGTGTGAACTCCTGTTTATATATCTCCTCCAAAATTTCAGGATAGTTTTGGAATGCTTGTTCAAATGTTAATACTGGATTTGGTATAGGTTTAGAATTGGGGTTATCATCAAAAGTTCTCTTAACTTGGATATCGTTGTTGGCACGGCGCCAACGTTTCACCTCCTCTGGAGTCATTGCCTTTATTTTGGGATCTTCTTTATAGAAATCTTTTATGATAGGTGGCAGCTTCTTGTATCTTTCTTGTTGCTGCCCTTCATAGTATTCGTTCAATTTATTCCAATCCAAAACTTCGACACCGTCACCAGTACGTTTAAAAAAATTTTCAGAGGTCTCGCCATCTGTGCTTTTCTCAACTCGAGCCTTTGGGGCTGGCCTGGGTACTTGAGTCAATTCATCGATCATTTCCTCTGCCTTGGATACCGCTTCATCGCTGCCACACAAAGTCAAATCTGTCGTCTCACCACTGGAATCGCCGATTTTGATTTTCGCCTCAGAATTGTTTTGTATATCCCGTATTTTCGACCCACCTCTTCCTATGACGCGGCCAACCATTTGTGAAGGGATTTGTATGACTTTTTTATTATCATTTTCCTGATGGGAGAAATTCCGACGGTTGTCGCCATTCCTACCGTCTCGCGATCTCCAATTAGAATCATTATATTGGCTTCTCGGACCACCTCTTGAATACCCTCTTCCAGAACTCGGGCGGTAAATTTTGGTTGTTGTAGTAGCATGTGTTATCGGTCTTACAGGAACAATCTCTGGTTCATTCTCTTCCCAATCATCGTCGTAGCCTGCCATTTTTTGTATAAATTGAAATCTTCCAAAGATTACTGAGATAAAGAAATATTTTTAAGAAGATGGAAGTAGTAAAAATACTGTTTCTAAATCGGTGTTGATATAAAACAAACGAATATTAATTTACTAAAAGAGTAAAGTTCTTAGATTTACTTAAAATGAAACACCACAAACAAACCACTTATGACTTAGCCATAGCCATAGCCATGCCGGATCACCGGATGCCGGTCCGGTATCTGCAAGCAGTCAGCAGTGTTGCAAGAATTTTAGTTTCAAACAAAAAAATAAATTCTCATTGGTCAGTACCTATACCTATGTAACAAATAGTAAAAGTGTAAAACATGTAAACATGTCTATAAATATTACATTAGTATGTGCTAAGACTAAATTATTATAGCCTTAAACGTAACTGGTGAATGGTGAAACGTGGAAGTGTACTACATACATTCCTCTGACGACATCTTTGGGGATTATAGGCGGGCGTTACGTTTACACATTATAAAAATTTTATTTTCAGATGACGATGATGATGATTATGATAATGATGATGATGATGATGATTATGATAATGATGATGATGATGATAATGATGATAGAGCCATTACAATGTACACAAGTGCTTAGTTCATTTAATTAATTCATTTAATTCAATTTAATTAATTGTCTAAAAACAAAATATAGTGTATGGTTGTGATTTGATAACAAAGTTTTTATATATTTTTTTAATTGTTTAATTACACAAATTCAGAGATATTAAACTCAAAAGTTTTTATACATTAGCAGAATATATTTCTGCTAATGTATAAAAACTTTTGAGTATAGAGAGAGTGTTTTTAGAAAATAAATCATTTATTGGCATTAATTTATCAAACATTGAGAAATTACTTGTTATATAAAAGAAGATTTTTTTTTAAGATTTTGATACACGTTACAAGAAATTTTATAAATTTAATTAATAACCA
The DNA here is from genome assembly GCA_018246595.1 of Mimoniades nurscia nurscia. Lineage (NCBI taxonomy): Eukaryota > Metazoa > Arthropoda > Insecta > Lepidoptera > Hesperiidae > Mimoniades > Mimoniades nurscia. The sequence goes on from DWFO01003805.1 coordinate 3,808, forward strand.
GTTTATTGTTTAATCATTCAATTTATAGTTTATAAATAATTATGCAGTTTATAGATTAATTATTTAATTTAGAGTTTATAAATAATTTTGCATCTTTATCTCGTTGTGTAAGTTTTTTTTACATCCATGAAATATAAATAAGCGAAGAATTGAACTTGATATTATGTTATGTGTGTGACAGAAACAAAAGTACAGAATAGACAGAGACAGACAAAAGTCAGCCAACCTCATCATTCAGCGCGACCAAGTTGAAAAGAAAAAAATAGTACTGCTAAAAAGAGCGAGGAGTACAGTACATGTTCACACAGTTAATCATTTATTTGAGCGTTTAGGCATTGTATCTTGTTGAATTTAATAAATAAAATTCGTAACAAAAATGATAAAGGTGTGGTTCGTTCAAAAATAATGTATTAGTAATTACAGTGACGACCTGGCTCAATTGCTTAGTCGTTGCCAGTAAATGGAAGAATCAGTTGGTCGTATACATTACAAAATGCTTGACTCCATTGCGGTTCATTGAAAACAGTAAGTTTGCGTGAATTATAGTGGCAGTTGTGAGTAAAATGAGCAATTGGGCTAGACGAATGCATAGGCGGGCGGCTACATTGAGTAATGTAGTGACGTCCTGCGGACATCCCAATTCTTTACCGTATCCAAGAAGACTGGAAAAAGTGAAATTTGGTGTACCCTTACACGAAGTATGTAAGGACGATTTGCCGGGACCTCTGCTAGTAAGTGTCATGCCGGGTGTTAGTGTTAAGTAAAAGCTGTGAGTGGAGATTGATGACGTGATGTTTAGGTGCTGATATTGAAGCTGAACAAGGAGGCCCCTTTGAGACGTGATGTATTCCGCGCGCCGGGCCATCAGGGTGCCATGAAGAAGCTTATCCACTTCCTCCAAACTGGTAGACTTGTTAATGTGGATAACTATTCTGTGTACACCATCGCAAGTGTATTAAAGAAGTTTCTCAGGTTTGTGTGCTTAATGAATAATCAATAAAAATCGTAGTACATTTAAATAAGGCAATATATTTTTATTGGTATTTTAATTTAACATGTTATTAAATAAAATAAATGTGTAACATTAAAGGCCCATAATATAAATATCTATAATATAAATATTTAATGTCTATAAATATTACATTTAATGTGCCATTAAATCATACATAAACTATAAGATTTTTTTTAAATCTTACTGGAAACAGTTTGTGTAAATTCTTAGATTTTTCTATTACTTCTAATTATTCTGTGTGGTAGAGTTATTTTATCTTATATTAAAAACTCATAACATGAATACTCTAAGCACTTATATCTATATTTTGCAAATGTTATTATTACACATATAAATTAAAAATTATTAATGATGATTGTAGAAGTTTGTCAGGTTTGCAAAGATTACTTGCCCTTATTTACTTTGTGCTGCAGTAAGTGTTTCTCCTTGCACATAACATCTCTAAATAATTTTAAAAATAATAATTTTCATCTTAGGATTTGTTAATATGTGTAACTCAACTGACTGCAATGCTGAAACACCTTGTGTGTAGCTTAGATTGCCATTATTTGGCGCCAATCTATAATTGATATTTTATCACCTTTTTTCTATTAAGTATATTTGGTACTCAGTGTCCTCTGACTACCCCATAACAGACCTAGCACAATAATATAATAATAAAATTTAATTTGTAATAAATTTTGATGGGTTCTTCTCACTTCTAGAAAAATTCCCGGTGGAGTATTTGGAAGAGAGGGTGAGATGCAGCTATTTGCTGCAGTGGAGTTGCCAGCTGATCAACAAGTAGATGCTATTAGGAGGTATTTAATCCACATATATAAGGATCCATTTAAACCAGTAGAAATTTTCAAAATACAATGAACAGAAATACTACCTGTATTTACACAAATAGAGACTACACTTATGTCTATTGATTGATAATACAATAAATCAGTGGCAGATTTAGATTATAAAGATGAGTTCTCATCTGTATGAAGTACATAAAATTGCATGGGTTTGTGTTACAACATGCAACATAGTGTCTGAGTGTTTGTAATTAACATGTACATAATTATAATGTACAAAATTAATAGTAATCGTTTTCAATCACAGTATTATGCTATAGGTTTGTTAAGGCTCCTTTGACTCCTTAAAGATTAAGCTGCCCTAAACAGGAGTTTCTTGAGGCTGGAATACCCCATATGGTTTGTCCAATAGAGCTGTGAAGTGTGAAATATGTATGTGAATATCTTTCTGTATGTCTTGCTTATTAATGACATATCTACTATATATGCCACTTTACCTATATGCCATTCCATTTAATATTTTTAATTCCACAAGAATTCTGATATTGAACAATTTATTTTGCTCCTCAATACTTAGTGGGTAGTATTTCCTCTGGTACAGTATCTGTTAACAATCTGGAAATATTCCTTTTCATGTTAGAGTTGGTCAGTGTTACTTAACATGAGCACTAAATAAAATACTGTGTGACGATTGCTCCAGTACTGCTCCAGACTTTATGGGACTGATAAGTATTTTTTTCTATCAAGTATAATTCATTTTCTGTACTACTTTATAAAGTTCAGTACAGGACCTCATATCAACTTCTTTAAAGTGTGTTACAGGAATTTTATAGTAGGTACGATATTGTTTTCTGGTATGGTACATGACTTTCTTGGCCAGTATATTAGATATTTTTAAAATACTATTATTTTGATGAATAATGAACATTATCTAAATTATGGACTTCCTAAACATGGTGTTTAAACCTATTAAAGCGGCATGGGAATTTGTAACATACTTTAAGACAAAACAAATTACCCATTAGATATGGCTTGTGCAGCACTGAAGATAGGGGTAACATTTTTTTCTTTAATAAAGGGCTTAGTGATGTTATGTGATTAAATGAAACAATAGATATCAACATTACACTCTATATTAAAACGTAAACGAAATAATAATACTTCATTCGTTAGGATGGGCTTCAATTTTCGTTGTCTTATATGTATTTCGTTATTACTTCTCTACCGTAAGAGTTAACAATGTTATCTATAATTTGAACTTGGTATTCGCCAAACTTGTCGATGACGAAGAGTTGCCGGGAACAATATATTTTAACAGTCTTCTGTCCTTGTTTATCTATTTCAAACGATTTGGATAACATTCTACGGAACGATTTCATTATTGTAATTTTGGCGCGAAGAGAAAAATCCTTTCTGTCACTTGGTCTGTTACTAGGCATGTGTTTACAGAAACTGCTTGTCTGATAAATGCAATGAACGATATAATATTTTTTTTCCTAGAGTATTCGTATCTTATAATTCTTGTATAATTTTTGAGCATAATATATTTATATGTTAAATAGTAATATTTTTGTGCATTATCTCTCTTATATTCAAAGAATTTCATACACGAAGGTCCTCACTAGACGAAAGTCGCGTACGGACAAATAGTCGAATATAGCATCGAACGTGTTAAGAAAACGTACACATTTAGTCAACATGGCATAAATATGACATGGGCATTGCCTAACTACTGAAAATTGCTGTGCTAAGTCGATCATTTTCAAGTGAAGACATGAAAAAAAAAACAAGATCAGTTTACAATTATAATAAATTAAATCGAACCCACAACACCCGGCACCAACTCAGTCCACTGACCCAACGTACCCTACGATGTACGGAGTACTCAGGAAGCCATACACACAAATAAAACATGTCAAGAAAGTACCTATGTTGATGGAAGTCGCGGAAAGGAATGCAAACATAGCCACTGAACTTGACTTAAATGTAAATTGAAGTGCTCAAACAAAGTGCTATCAATAACCAAACATCAAGGTAGCGACAATTTGTTCATCAAATATATTGATTTGCATACATTAACATCTGTGTCTACCCTAACGTTTGTGGAAATGACTATTACTGCTTCCGGTTAGTTGTTTATGACATTCCGTGGAAATTTCGTATCAATTGTCATTACGGAAGTGCTATATTTGCTTGTTACACCCGTAATTTTCAACGTGATGCCAATGTATTGTTCGCCAGGCTACTAACATCATACGACTGCTTACAAGTTACAAGTGCTTACAAGAATGTATATGACTGAAAAATTAATATTTTTATTTGGTCTTGTCAAGTTTCATGACAATAATCAATTTATAAAATTATTTTATAATAACCAAATTTATGTATTAAAAATAAGATCGATGCCACCACTAGAAACTTTGAAAGTACATTTCAGAACCCATCCTACTCGGTGATGTTGAACGTGAAATTATATGACCAACCTTCTCATTTCCAATTCTTCACCGCTCAATATAGCAAATGTTCAGATTATAACATTGAACATGCTTTTCGTATCTCGACGCGCTCTCGATGGCGGCACCTCGCGCGTTCCTTCCACAGCGCGGCCGGTGTCACCGTGCAACCGGTGTGTCGGAGCGCATACAATGGTGTTTACTCCCGGGCCATCGGCTGAATTTATATGCGCTCTGTGTCGCTTATCCGCGCCCTGATGTTCATCGCGCAGATACAACCGCAGTGGGCATTGTTTATGATACGGCGCTTCGAGGGTGTCCGTTGTTGTGTGTACGTTAAATCGATTAAAGTAGGATTGAACGGTCATGTTGTCGTTTTATTTATTTAACGCAACATCATGCCTGTAATCCCCGAAGAGGTAGGCAGATGTGTGTAGTACATAGAGCCACGTTTCACTAGTTACGTTTATGGGACGTTACGTTTGTGGGAGTTAAGTTTATGGGGAGTTACGTTTAGTTACGTAATGGGTTTACTATTATGGGAAAGGTGGTGAGTCGTCTATCCATATACCTACTGGGCACATATCCAGACCACTATTAGATAATCTAAGAAAAATCCAATAGTGCTCGACCGGGGATTCGAACCCATAGCCTATCAATCGGCAGTCGCGCTTGCAACCAACACGACCAACGAGGCAGTTAACAGTAGTACAATTTATAAATACATATTTATATTAGCTCCGTCTGTAACGACCTTTATTCGTACAACCCAATATTCGTCGGTATCCATATTGCCAATTGCCAAACGAAGACAATTCCTTCGGTTTCGCTGCCGATCACAACTATGTACAAAGTTTTTAACCTCGTTTCGCATTGTCCATGTGTAATCAGTGAATGTTTATCTACATTCTCAATGATTACTAGCCTTGTTCATAATGAAAAACAACGAAAAGGTGTCAAAAGTATATTTATCCTTCATATTATATTTATGTATTTCCTAAAGCACATCTTATAGTTCAATATTGTACGTTTCTTTTCAAAGTTTTGTATTATTCCCTCTATTTCGATACACGAGCTAAGTTTAATCAAAATGTTTGGCGGTAGTTTTAAATGTGTGTGCGTTTAGATGGCGTCGCGTAGAAATATTGAAAAAAAAAGGTTATTATTCATAACACACCTGACGGAGTTTTGATCGTTATTGACGATGGCGGCTTATTATCATTCAGATTGTCATCGTCCCACACGCGGCTGTCTGTTTTTTATTCGCTACTTTATCACGGTACGACTCATTTACAGTTTCGCGATGTAAGTCCATTCTCACGATACATTAAAGATGATTTAACTATTGCCTCCTGACTCTTTTTAATTTTGGATTTTATTTTTTGTTTAGAATTGTATTATTCTTAGTGTTTCATTCTGAAAACATATGATTGTGGATAGAACTTCTCAGGGGGGACGCCTGTGTTCAGCAATGGATTCTAGTGTTTCTAAAAAATTTTGTATTATCGTATATTAAGGCCTATTATGGGGTCGGCATAAGTACTGAGTACCAAATATGTGTCCTTACAGACTTGACGTCCATCTTTTACATTTATCACTAGGACACATAAGATTATTATTACTGAAGTTATAAATAATAATTAACGTTTCAGTTACTCGAATGTTGCCCTCATTGGTACATTAGTCACCACACTTCTCCACTGCGCAGTTTAAAATTTCTATAATATAAATTAAAATGCCGAATTTAATTAAAAGAAGACCACTTTAAAATATTTCTCAGTAATAAATATTTTGCATATTTTACCGCTAATCATATATGTGTATAATTTATGATGTATTATTATGAAATTCAGGTCAAGTAACACGTACGTGCAATTATCTCAATTAATATGGTTGTATAACTTATGGCTCTGCTAGCAACGAAATGATATTCTTATTATGACGTATTCGGAACTCAATTTAAGGTTAATCAAAGTGGAAAATATTACAACTGCATAAATTTCCACCCCAGTAATATTACTCTAATTCCGATCTGAATAAATTTAGCATTCGTTGTTAATCTTCTCGTGTGTCAGACGAGAAACCTCATTGGCGTCAACAATCTTTATGGACAAAGGGTCCCCCTCGGTATGAGAGGGTTAAGGGTGTAGTCTGTCACGCTGGGCTAGTACCGGTTGACAGTATTTAGTTTTCTAATATTTCTCTATTAAACGATATAACATTGTTTATATATGTTGGTATGTTGGTGTGTGTACTCGCCCTAATAGCGCGATGGGAGCAATAACCCCTTGTTTGGTTTAGCTTTTCATTTTCCTGTCTAATTGGGTCGTTACGATAATAATATTCTCAGTGATTCATTGAAAAGCTTTTATACAGTTGCGTATATCAGTTTTATAATAATTATTGAACATTACACGAATGTGACAAAGATTACGTAACGTGACATTACGCCTGTAATCCCCGCAGAGGTGGGCAGAGGAATGTAGCACCACGCCCATGTTTCACAAGTTACATTTACGTTCCAATATGGTATAGTTAGTGACACCAGACACATATTCAGACTCCGAGCCACTACTAGAAAATCTAAATTAGAAAAATTCAGTAGTGCCGGACGCGTGATTTGAACTCGGGATCTCCTCGACAGGCAGTCGCGCTTGCCAAGTAATCTCGTGATTAAAATACTTTACAAAAAAGTAAAGAATGTAGTATGTAATATGAAATGGTTGTTGCTGAATGATATTGCATTTGATTTTTAATGTTTAATATTTTTTATCTTTTGCAAGTTGAGTCAAATGTGTATCTAACATTTTTTCTATAAGTTAAAAGATGTGTTAAGTGATTTTTAACAGATATAGTTGGTTTCACATATTTTTACATAACAACAGAATAGCTGGTCGGCTTTTAAGAAAGCCGCGACGTCTCAGATAAGGACTCTCTCGAAATTATTTTCTAGTTAAACTATTCGTGACTATAGCAATATATACATGATTAAATTATGTACCTACTTAACTCATGTATGTTCTATGATCTTCGTTGTGACCTCGCTTCGCGATCCGCGAGTGCTCGTAAAGAAGCACCTCGGATTGGTCGAAACTAGTGAGGATATCCGGTACATAATTTAATCAATTTAAATAACTTTATTCAGTTAGCATTTTTATATGTAGAATTGAAATACTAACAATAAAATTTTAAAAAAATGTTTCACATTTTTCTATCTTAGTAGGAAATACATAATACAATTTTTACATACACACGTACATATCTTCACGCCAGGTCCCTTGCGGGGTAGGCAGAGAGCACACAGCACAATTTTTACTCCTTTATAACTTATTAGTCATCTAGAAACAATTCCCAGATAAATGACAGTTGAGTTTAGTAAGATTTTTCGTACCATGTCCAACCATTTTATTTTGTCGCGGTAATATTAAGTGCTAATAGAAAGATCTATCTTCATTTAATAATTAAAAACCATTAAAAGGTTGCCAATACTTTTATATTTCCTATTTTAATTCTCATACGATTAGCATAACACTTGGTAAGACTTCTGCAATATAAGAGAAAATTAACGTCGAATCAAACGTGATTTTCATGTAAATACAATGTTGTGTGAATATTGTGTGTGTGGATGAATATGAAATAAATATTATAAACCTTAACCCTTCTCATTACAGTTGCTTAGCTTGTCACATTTAAACTCCTTAACCCTTCTCACCCGTGTCCCCGAACACTGAAGCGATAAAATGATCATTACTATGAAACGTTTAAAAATCGATGTGTCACTGTTAATGTTTGACGTGTTTTACGTACGTGAAAGTGACTTTTGGTTGACACAGGTTACTTCTGTCGCTGCCGGTTTGCACCCAGAA
>DWFO01003806.1:0-11923 GCA_018246595.1 Mimoniades nurscia nurscia
GAACATATGTGTCCAATAGTGCAAAGATCATAGGGTGATGGTGGTGGGGATGTAACCGTCAGATGGAGGAGCTGAGCTGCACGCCGCCCGCGCCCGCGCCGTCGCTGGTGACGTCGGCGGCCGCGTCGCTCGCCTCCATGTGGCGCGGCTGGACCAAGTGACCGCGCTCTTACCCCCTACCAGTTGTCAACGGATTACGTTGCATGTACCCTCAAAAAAGTTTTCTGAGCGTGAAACAAAACTATCAACTCGCTCTAAGCGCCGTGCTCCGACAGATGGCACCACACGCACCCTTAACAAGTATTAGGTTAGTGTTCTTAACCCGAAACAAAGAAATATCAACTACCTTAGCTTGACAATAGATGTACATACATTTAACAATTAAATATCAACACTTCTTTAACACTTAATAATTAGATCAAATTGCAATGTGTAATGCATACTTCTTCTCACTTGAAATAATAAAATGAGATGTGGATATTTCTGATAATATTCGAGTGTTTTATATGTGATCTCGATAGTATAGTAACATGTACAGGCTCCAAAGGAGCGGTGTGTGAGGCCAGTTAGAGACATTCAGCCTCTTCTGAAGTTCTAAGAGTAATGTAAAGACCCTTAGAAATTTCAAAATCACTTAGTAACCACATATTGTATAGATTAAATGTATTTGTAGAATTTAATTATATTAACGAGCTGATTGGTCCGTCTGCTAGTTTAAAATTTTACACAGCCTAAACAAATTGTGTAAAGTTAAAGTTCAACATTGTATACCTATTGAATTTAATTTTAATAATTCGTGTTGTGATTTTTTTATGTTATATTCATTTTGTAAATATAGTTTCTTATACATTAGACAGTTTTTTTTTAAATTAATGGTAATTTCACTTTGCAGTAACATGCCATCGGACCGTTAACTATTTGCATAATGTGAATGTTAAATCAAATATTTAAACGTAACATCACGCCTGTCATCCCCGAAGAGGTAGGCAGATAAATGTAGAACACTCTCACGTTTAACCAGTTTCCTTTTACGTCCTACTATGGAATAGGTGGTGAGCCTATTGCCATACACCGGGTATATATCTAGACTCCGAGCCACTACTAGAAAATCTAAATTAGAAACTTTAGTAGCGCCCGACCAATCCAGATCGAATCCAGAACCTCCCGTTTGGCAGTCGCACTTGCAACCAATACGACTAACGGGGCAGTCAAATATTTACTTATTAAATAATTGCCATAACAAAAAACGTATTACATGCGTCTACTATTACAGTTGACATTGACATAACGAAATAAAAACTGAATAACAATCAATTGAGGCGATGATTTAGAGGTAAGGTGCATAAATAAACAATCAAATAAACAAAGCGATACTTTATTGTAAACAATAACCACAAATAAATTACTATATAAAATAAGACTAGTAAAGAACAATAATTATAGCACGTAACTAATAAATGCACGTCATATGCAACGATTATTAAAAGAAAAGTTGTTCCTAAAAAGTATAAAGCTATAAAATAGAATAAGAGAACATGTTGGAATCATAAACAAATATGTATTGGATTACAACATGTATATAGTTATAATAACCTTGATTTCATTAATCACCTGACAGAATATTTCAAGTTATATTAAATATAGGATCGTCAGTTGCGGAATCTTGATATTTCTAAATGTGATACTCCACCCTGAAGCTACTTCTATGCATTTGAGCTCAAAATAATTGTAGCCGCAGATGCGTGCCTGGCGTTCTAGGTCCCCCCGCGCGGCACCCCCGCCGGCTTCCCGCGCCGCCAGCGCCGATGCGCCTCCTCGAACGCGGCGCGTGTCCTCTCCACTCTCTCCAATAGCTCATCCGTTGGTGAAGTACCTCTCTGCTCATTTAAAAACAATCTAAGCTAGTATTTTCACAAGTCCATACACGGTTTTTTTTTATCTGACATGACGCACGGATTTATATCCAAATGAAGAAACTTTATTCTATAGACCTTAATCATGGGCGAATATTTTACAATAGACGAGTTTTTGTACGATCACTAAGATCCTCCATATATTCCGGGTGTAGCTTCTCAACAACTACAAAAAAAACTATATAAGTTACATATAGTTTCTATATTCATCGTTTAATAGAGGTAGAGGTGTAGTCCGTGTAGTGAAATCCGCTATTTTACCGCCAATTCGAGATTATAGTTTTTTATTTCTTTTAGATTCAGGAAACTTAAACATTAAGTTCGATGGCGGTAGTGCTAAAAAGCTCAGCGGAATCTAGATTCTTGAAGGATTGCACCCCCGATCCTACTACTTATATGGGAATTGTCTAAAAAATTATCCTGGCATTTAATATACAAACAGATAATAGTTAACACAATTTTTAATCTATGGTTATATTATGCACATACCGTTTGACTCGCAGGACAAGGATGAACACATTCATGTGATATTTTTGTATTCACATCTGCTCGAATCGGCTGCTGAGAAGACACCTCGCGGTATAACGGCCAATGACAATGCTGTAATAATACAACCAAATATGACTTACGAGTACTGCAAAAACATGAACGAAAGTTTTACAATCATGGCAAATATTTTATAAAATTTCCATCAGAAGAATAATTCTTAGCTTAAAGTTCATACTTATCAAGTACATCACGCCCTTCATTTTATGATATATTAATAAACTTAGTTTCTCGCATCGCCTAGGGTGTATCCATGGACAGACAGAACATTTAGACTGCCTAGACAGGCCGTGAGATATGACGATTAGTCAACACCGGTGTCAGTAAGGTTAGTTTAGTAAAGTAGTCTCCGCGCCCATGAAGTGAAATTACCTGCCATTCCATCCAATCCAATGTCCATTAATCACGATAGCAGTGTCGTATAACATTAAATATCACTTGATATAACGGTGAAAGAAAACATCGTGAGGAAACCTGCACACCTTAGTTCTCAAAAAAAATCTCTAAGGCGTGTGAAAATTGCCAACCCGCATTTGGCCAGCGTCACAGGCTATGCCCTTAACCCACTCATTCTAAGAGAAGACCCATGTTTCAACAGTAAAACTATGAAAGAGGTCATCAACAGTAAAACAATAAAAAAGATTCATTTGGCTTAAACGGAACATTTTTAACTGGTACCGAATGTTCATGAAATAATTTACTCATTACTTACCCGGTTATTACATAAAGGTTTTCTCCGTAATCTTCTAGGTGGCGTCGGAGCTGACTGACCGCTGCTTATGTCGCTTGCACTTGTATTTACGTCTGACATCCTAGGCTCTATAGAAGGACACTTAGAGCAACTCGTCCTTTCGTTGACTCCCGTGTGACTGCGTTCACTTCGTTTTAACCTTACTGGAATAGACTTGGAACAACAAGGTTCACTGGTGCTACTTTGTTCAATTTCTGATTGTAATTGATAATGTTGTAGAGTTCGAATTAACTGGTCTTGCTCCTTAATCTTCTGCTGCTGGTCCCTGCGGAACAATTTTATTAACCGAATAAATAATTTGTACAAACAAATAGTCGGCAGTAATACACAAGTGGTCATAAAAGAGTTTAAACATATCTATTATTTAATGTATGTATTCCGTAACGTAAAATGTAAGATTACTCCTGGAATCAACAAAGAGGTAGGCAGACGAGTATAGTTTACTTCCGCGTTCCTCCAGTTACATTTACGGTCCACCGTGGAATAGACTATCATGGCATGTCAATAGGCTCCCCATTGACATACACTGGGTGCAAATACAAGTAACATAATAAATAACATACTCCGAGTCAATACTAAAAATATTAACTATACCTATATCCAATGTTAGCAAAATCTAACAATACTTGACCTGAGGTACGAACCTTTTGATTAGCAGTTGCGTTGCGCTTTGCGACCACTCGACCAACGAATCAGTGAAGTAATGTAAGAATTTATAAATGTAATATAAATGCTTTCCCGACATCTTTACATAGATGTATTCACTAACAGTATGATTTTTAATGTTCACAATACCTAATGATGTGAGCGAAATAAGTTCAGATTAATTTTTCCGTACCGTAAAAAAAGGACGGATGATTTTCGACATTTTATGGTAATGATTTCGGGAGTGACTTCTTACTAACAGAATAACCTTGTACTCAGATTAACAGAGTTTTAACTAATTCTACCGACATTACATTTTATGCTAAATGATCGGAATCCAACACTATAAAGACCCAAGTTTTTAAAAGAATGCCATCTGTCAATACTAACAGTTGTTAGTTGTTAGACAATTCGATACATTTTTACTTTGACAGTTCAGCTCAGTTACTGTAATCAATAAAATGTTGCAAACTATGTTTAACTGTTAATGTATTGTGTCGTTTAATAGATTGTAGCCGATCGCATTCCTTTGTTCCCTTGTCTCAAAACTAATCTCAGTCACCAGTCACTCGATCCATTTGCCCTCCGGCATTGCTCCCGTCAACATTTCAGTTACATGGTCAACTTTGCTGCTATTGTTCAGAAGTAAACAAATATTTTGAACATTTGGTGAGTAATTACGTACATTTTACTGTCTTCTTAATAATTTGTGACAACATTACAACTATTTATACATGTGCATATTTAAAATATCTAACACGTGCAATTACTCGAAGGCAGTTGCTAATCAAAATGGCGTTATTTATTTCTCGATTTCTGTATTTTCAATACATTAGACTTTGTTGGTTTTATATTTACAATTTATTTCTACATGAATTCATCGTTGCTTATAAGTTATTTGATGATAATAATATCTTTGTTACATTGTTTAAATAATATCTATTTATTTGTTTCACAGGATCATTAACAAGATGAATGCCGCCAGTGGCGGAGCCTGCAAATACAATATTATTATACAATTGTACCCGTTTACCCTTGAAATTAGATCAATTCAAAAAGTTACCAAAAGAGAAGCTATACAAATTGCGGGTGTTCCTCAGTTTCCTATGTAAATTTCATATACTAAAATCACACAATGTAAATGTTGCCATGAATTCATGACAACCCAGTCAACCTAATAAAATAAGTGGTGTTAAGCTATGAGTGAAAGCTTAATATCACTTGAGGGGATGAATAATATAGATTACAAGAAAGCTGCATGGCCAGACCATCTGATACAAGTAAATATAGGTAAGATATAACATTTATTTGAACTTAACTATTCATGAATCATGTCTTTCAAAGATGTTGGTTGTGTTGGTTGCGAGTGTGACTGCCGAACAGGAGGTCCTGGGTTTGGTTCCCGGGTCGGGTACTACTAAATTTTGTAATTTAGATTTTCTAGTAGTAGCTCGGAGTCTTGATATGTGCCTGGTGTATGACAACATGTAAAATGTTATCTTAACTGCGAAAACTCACCAAGTAGGAGAGCCTTCTCCTTTTAGTCAATTTCTCTAATTTAAAAGTCAGATTTTTTTTTAAACAATAATTAATAGATAAATTAGCTCCAATATGTAATCTCACAAGTGACAACTGTTTACTGGCGTATTATAATGTTTATGTATTTAAAAAGTCCTAAATCTAGATGAAGCACATTAGGTCTGAAACAATTGAGCTATTTGGCTCTGTGCTCTCTGCCTACAAGTTACCAATTTAGTATGATTATGTAATAATATAACACATCACAATCATTTTAAATACAGTTAGACAAATAGCACTATTCAATTCTAGTAATGGGCAGTTAGTGGCTTTTGTGAGTTAGTTTGAATTGTTGTTTTGAATTCTACATTTACAAATTGCCTTAATGATTATCATGTAGAAGAACATTATTCTAATCATTGCTTTAGCTAATTGACTAATATTTTTCATAATCTGTATACCATTTTTGTTCAAATTGAGGATACAATTGTTTGTATATTTATAATTGGTTATAAATGTGAATGCCAAGTGAGAGGTCTAAGGTCAGAGATGAAAGTTCCATCTTTAAGTCAAGTAGTCACTATTGTACTATTGGGTATTTCATAGTAGTCAAATGGACTCTGGATTTAGGTCTGGTGGGCAATAGGTTCACCACTTATTCAATGGTAAGTTTAAAATGTAATTGGTGAAATGTGGCAGAGTACTACTCTCTGCTGCCTACTCTTACTGATGTTACAGGTGTGATATTATGTTTTCTACATTTAAAATTTTATCTTAACCTGAACTCTTATAGTCAGATTTTTATTATTTCATTATTAGCACTCTTTTGCAGTAAAAAGATTTTATCAATCACTTTATTTTCGTATTGTAAAACTTTCTTGCAAGTAAAGTGTCAATCAAGTTTCACACTGTTACAACATTCTGATGACACTATATTTATTCATCTGACCTTATATTTATTAACTTACTAACATTTAATGAGATATTTGAAAAATGTAGTTGTTCATTATTTCTTATCAATAATGATAATAATAATAGCTGTTAATGGTCAACAGCATATTTACACTGTTTCAGAAACTTATTTAAATATTACATTATATAATATCTATGTAACTAACAACTAATGTTCTATTATATTTCAGATTCCAATGTTTACAAAGGACCAGTTGGTTCAAAAGTGACTACAATATATGGTCATGATGGTCTGGGCTCGAGCTTAAATTCACATACTATAATCACACAATGTAGACGTTATCACTGAGTTAACTATCTTAAATGTGATGGACACATTAAGTACTTTGTGACTAATTAATTAATAAATAATTAGATAAAACTACAATGGCCATTATTGTGTCCCCTGTTCATATTTAAATGGGATAGCTGTTTGACTTTGTGTTATTATTCTATGGCTATATCAAAGGTAATGATGACAGACCTGGATGATATAAAGAAATCTGATCTGTAAGACAGTGACTATAAAAAATATTAAGGTATCAAATGAATGAGAATAAAACAAACTTGTTAATGATTTTATAGTAAAGATAATTTTCCTTATGTCATCAGTTCTAGAATGATTGAATGAACTGTTCAAGGAACAAATAGGATTTACAGATGTCTGTTTGCGAAATTTGATATGTGTCTAGTTATTTTTGCAAAATTGACTGCAATATCTATTCGCGAATGTTAATGCAATGCCAATTAAGATAATGTGTTTTAAATGCTAGAGTAATTAATGAAGACACAACCATTCACATAGAAAAACATTTGACATATATTAATATCAAACATACATGTAATCTGTTTTTATTGTGTTATGCAATACTCTGGCACAATTTAAAGTCGATTATAAACAGCAGAAACATGTACTGAAAATACACAATGTACACATTATCACTAGACTACAATTGATTACTGTGAATATTAAATCTTAAAATTAAGAAATGGCTTTGATTATCACATTTATCTCATAAACATGTTTGCTCAGCGTCACTTTTTTATATTTTGTATCATGTATATCATGTATAGGGCCACAAGGTTTTTTTCGGGTGTCAAAAAAAGAATATGCACTGACCGATGTGTCTGCCGCTGGCAGTGCAGGGCGCGGCGCACGGCGCCCAGCGCGCGCCGCGCCGCGCCGCACAGCTCTGCGCCGCGCTGCCGCGACTCCTCCAGCTCCTCTTGCAGCTCGCGCGCCGCCCGCTGCTCCTCTCTGCGCCACACTTACTTTTAAACACTATAACATAAAGGGGACGTAGGCGGTCGGAGCCCACGGAGCCAGGAAATTATACATCGGTCACGTTGCCAGTCTCTGACTTACATTGAACTGATCTCATAATTAGACGGCCAATGTGTTTTGCCAGGGAAGAACCTAACGGGATCCGAGCCTGCACGGAGAATTTTAGGTAGAGAATGAAAAGAGAAAGGCAGATGATTACGAATAAAGTCGCTCCATGTGCCGGCAGTGGTCCCGCGCGCGGTGCAGTTCTTCGTCCAGTACACGCATCCTCCGCCGGCTGTCGTCCAGCTGAGTCCTCCACTGACAGACCTGTGACGATAGCTCCGACACTTCCGAGCGTACCTTGCTGTTCTGCTGGCATTGTAGAAAAAGGAATACGATAGAATAATTATTATGACAAGTGACTTCTTTTACTTGAAAATATAATAGATTATTTAAGCATGAGAAGTGCTTGAACCCACTGCTTACCAAACAATTAAAAGACTGTTTCGAGTCAAGCATTTAGGTCCCTCAGTGATATGCTCTCCTACTGTAGTCTTCTCAAGCCTACTTAAACCCAATATCATAAATTGCACTAATACTTTAAATATCTCCTTCTAGCAAAAAATAAACCTACATCTGTTTTGATTAAGTAAAATCTAAATTCATATCGTCGTTACGCGTGCAAAATTAGCTGTTTTTAGTTATTTTCGGTTTCAATACGCAGTTTTAATGGTTATTTCAGGACACATATAGGTACTGTAAAAATACCTATAGAATTAATGAAATATTATTCACATAGCTAAAATAAGTTTATGAAAGCGGAAGCAAAAATTGCTCCCGATGTTGTGCTTCACTGCACATAGCGAAATTTTAAATGACAAGAAATTTTCTAAATTTAGTCATTATTAATTACATGATCTATCCAAAAGCAACTTAAAACTACGTAAATTAGATATATGTATGTAACCTTGTGGTGTTGAATTTAAAATGATGACTTTTCTGGATAGTTTTTTAGAAAATTAGTTTTTTGCGTCTTCTGTAAAGTTAGTAAAAAACAACGAACACACATCGTTAGGTACGTCTCAATCTTCCTAATTGTTGATTACTTTTAAAAGGCTGCAGATTTCTATGAAGCGCAGCAAATCATTATAATCAGATGTGACTTGAACACAAAACTCCGTTATGCTGAGCACTACTATCAATATCTACTAATTTTATGACACGGACGGCAATGACTACGTACGTAACCCACTAGTATGTCCATGAAGTGTTTTGGGCCAAAAAAACGCTCTCACTCACCTCCATATTGGTTTTCTCCGCTTTGCCGAGCTCTAGTTTCAACCGGTTTATGGTCACTGCATGATCTTCGCACTGGCTCTGTGTCCGCGCCAGCTCCTCTGATCGATCTTGTAGTAACACTGCAGGATTCAACATTGCGCATTATCTTCTCATACCGGTACCTACATTTCTTAGCATTTGCCTTCAATTAGTTTAATGTAAGTATAAGTAGGTACCTATTGATTTATTTTAAAAACCATTACAAATAATAAGTTTTGTATTTAAACTTTTTACAATATGCTCCGTAAACGGGTTATATTGGGAACGATAGTTTTTGTGAAAATTCGTTATTTTAAAAGTAAGAGACGTAGATCTCTGAAAGCTGTATTTGATTTTCCGAATTTAACGGGTGAACCATATTTCATAATGTTAGCTCCTGTTACATATTACATCGTAATTACGAGCAAAGACTATGTAAGTGCTTATATTCTAATTAAGAAAATTATAAAATGCATAAAGGAAACTTGCTATAAAAAACCACTTCATCTTGTGGTTACCTCGACACAAAGTTAGGACGTACCCTGAAGCTGCTGTATTTGGAGATTCAGAGCACTGCAGCAGTTCTTTTGCTCCTTTGAGTCAACTTCGAGAGCTGATAAATGTTGCTTTAATTTTGTGAGCTGCGAACAAAAAACCTTATTACGTAACATTACGCCTGTATCTCGCAGAAGGGGAATACAGAGGAGTTTAGTACACTCCCACGTTACTTTACTCGCACTAGTTACTTATACGTCCTACCGTGAAATAGGGTAATTAGCCTATTGCCACACACCGGGTACAAATATAGACGTAGGAAGGAAGAAAGTACTAAGGAATTTCAAGTTAACAAAACTAGCCTACCTGGGTTCGAACCCATCACCTCTTGCTCAGCAATCACGGATGCAACAACTCGCCCAATGGGGCAGTTAACTTATGTATATGAATAATGTTGTCACGATATAACCGTTGAGATTGCTTATAGTAGTCCTTTTGTATTAGAATATGAAACACTATCTAGCGAACACTATTCTATATCTGTTTTATTTTATTTATTGCATTTTACAACACTCCCCTGGCATTACCAAAGACCCTATTTACATAAAATTAGTTAATTATAAGTCATAATTAAATCTTAAATTTTTTTTTCTAGCCATTACATTCTTACCATGTTTTGATTCACATAAAAAATGCCTTAGAAAGATTAATCTGTTATGAAATGATCGATGCAGTTACGTTAAAATGTTACAACAAAAAACGGTTCAAGTGAATGTGTTTACCTCGAGCTCCTTCAAATTAATCTGGTTTCGGTGTCGCTGATCAATGTTCTCTTTGTCCTCCAAAGCTATTTCCAAATCGGTCACCCGTTGCCTGAGCTCACCTAGTTGTAACTACGAAACATTTAAAAATTGTCAGGTCGATGTCACTTGCATCATAAGTTACCCTTATAGGTACCTACCTATATTTCGCGGAATCTGTAGTAAATACATATATATGACATATGAGAACATAATGAACGTGGTGTGTACACCAAGTCTCGTTCTGTTCTCTTCTGACGCTAAGTTTTTAATGGAAACGAATACAATAAGTAACTTATTAAGCAACTGACGGTTCTTGAACAATTTACAGCAGGCAAGTACCTAATATAGACAACGATCTATTGAAATGTAAAGTTATGCAGAGAAAGATTTGCACCCACATGCAATGCGTCTATTATTTCCTTATTAATAAATCGTTTAGTGCGAACGATTCATTGCATTCGAACTTAATAACAACCTCATTGCAACTTAATATCGTATACAATACATTTTAGTCGACACTAGGCAAATACAATTCGTTTCCAATATCCCAAAGCAATCCAATGACTTACCTCCAAAGTTTCATTAATTCTTTTCAGTTTCATGTTCTCGTCTTCTAAACCACAAGTACAGTCATCCTGATAAATAAATGACATTCATTAATAATATAATAACATATTATATATATCACGCCATGTCCCGCGTGGGCTAGCCAGTGAGCGCCGGGTGCCAGAAATCTATGTAATATCATGCCTGTAATCCCCGACGAGGTAAGCAGGAGCATGTAGAACACTCGTTTCACTAGTTAAGTACGATTACGTCTCTCTATGGAATAGACGGTGAGCCTATTTGCATATACCGGGCACATAGACTCCGAGTTACTATTAGAAAATCTAAATTAGAAAAATTTAATAGTGCCCGATCTGCAGTCGCAGTTGCCACCAATACGATCCACGCGATATCTATTCTTACAGATATATGTAGTTATAAACAATATCTTGAAACAATTCACACGTGACAGTGTCACCACAAAACTAGGCAGAGCCCGTTCTATAGTAATCAGATTGCTGATAAACTAAACTACATGAATAAAATTATTGTTATAGGTACTATCATGCAAGTCTCTTACGAGGTGAGCATCAATTTCGATGCGGAGGTATATTAAGCTTCTAAATAAAGCCCTACATAATAATTAATCATGCTGTCATACACAGATCAAATACAACACTAATATGTACCTATCTTCGGTGAAAATCGGACCCATAATCTGGCACAGCAGTCAAGATTACTTACCACTGGACCAAGTTAGGTACGGTACTCGTCAAGAACATATAGGTAGCACATATGGCACAGACAATATGACATTCAGCACACAATGCTATGAATGTAAACTTGTATCTTTAGTAGTAAGTATTTTGTAGGATTAAAATAAAACAACATGCGTAAGTATGTAGAAATTTATCGAAGAGTTTAATAAGAAATAAGCATAACAATTAGTTTTGTCAGTTGTAAAGACAAAGACATTCATTAGTATAAACACGGGTAGATCATAAAGATTTTACAGAAACGATTACATCAATCCATGTTACCAAATGCGATGTAATTTGTTTAGATAATTGTCAACGTTAATACATTTTTAATAAGTAGGGGAAGGTGGTACAAAATGATTCCTCGAGGTAAAACGATCCTCTACTGTTTTACCGATTTTAGAACGCCATCT